>RJWJ010024963.1:0-24345 GCA_004363605.1 Indri indri | reverse complement strand
ACAGAAGGCCAGGAGGATGTGTGCCATGTTTGCTATAGAAGGCTGGTGTTAAGGAGGGCTGTTTCTCTCTCCTTGGTTTAACAAGAAGGGAGCCAAGTTTTGTGTTCTGAGCTTTTTGCTCCAAGGAGTTATTAACAGCTTTTGCAAGTCAGAAATAAAAATGAAAATTGAACTCAAACCATGACTCTGACCCAAACTTACGTTGGGAAGAGTCTAGGCTCAGTTAATATGGGTTAAAGTGAGTGGTTTCTAAGAGAGAGGAAATGAAAGCTGAAGTTAGAAGAGAAAGAAAAAATAATGTGGTCTGCCTGAGGCTGGCAAAAAATTCCCCAAGAATAAGAGGAGAAAGAGGGTTAGGGTGGTTTCCACAAATGGCAGACAGGACTTTGGATGGAAAAAGGAGAGGAAAAATGGCTGCAGGATACAGATGCAGGTTGAACCATAATGTGTTGAGAATGGTAGTGAACCTTTCAGTGATTAGACCTGGGGCTGGAGAATGGGAGTCAGAAAACTCTGATTCTACATATAGCATCAAGTCTGAGTGATTGCTGGGCAGACTTGCAAAACTTGAGCTAATCAAAGGAGGCACAGTACCAGTGGTAACTGCCATGGACTGAGAGCTTGATTCATGCCTTTGGCTTTAGTTGTCTAATATGATCAAGATCGAATGCCTCAACTGTCTTGAGTGGAATTCAGAATTTAGATATGTGACATTTATTGTATATGTGTGTTCCCAGAAAATGCTTAACCTACTCCTACTACTTATCAAAGTGAAATCAGGGGAAATATATTTTTAAGAACAGAAACCATTGCTGATTAATCCATTTGAATTATTTAGGAAAATAAGCTTGAGAAAAATCAGCAAATTTAATTTACTTAGCTGTTTAAAAGATCTTTGCCAAAATTCTACGACAAGAGCTATTTTAAATTTTTCTCTCTATGTTGAATTATGAAACATTTCACATGTTCTGAAAAGGTCAGATCATGAGATAACAGACACCCAAATACTGACCACCCAGATTTAACAGATGTTAACATTTTATTGTATTTGATTCAGAGCCAATTTTTAAAAATAAAGATAAAATATTGCACATGGAGCGAAAGCCCCAATTTCACATTTCCCCTCTCTTGCTCCCTGGAAGTAACCACTGTTCTGAAGTTGTCTGAAACAGTGTTTTATATTTGCACATACATGCATCCATAAAAATATACAGTATTGTGTGCTATAAAATTTTTATCTTACTGATATCATTGTTATAGGTTTTATATAACATTCACCTACAGATTTTAATTTCTTCCAGATCTATGGATCCACGTTCCTCTTTTATTCTTAATGTTGTTCGTGTTTTCTGTCTATTTTCTTACTTTCATTTAAAAACTATTATGAGCCTACTGGTATTTTACATATTTTACAGGTCTTCTCAAAAACTAGCTTCTTGTCATTTAACAAATTTACCTATTTTATAATTATGTTTTTTTCTAACTAATGTCTTTATTCTTACCTTTTCTTTTAATTTTTTTTAATTTTTAATTTTTTTTAATTTTTTCTGTTTATTTTTATTCTCTGCTCTTATCTCTCTGGTATATAATATAGATAGATAAGTTAGATTATTTAGTTGAAGCTATACAAATAATTGATAAAAACTGTTTTTATCAACTTCCAAATGGAATTATATTTTGACTGTGCTGTATTTCAAATGAAATACCTATCACAGTGTTTCTCAATGGTAACAATATTGACATTTGATGCCGTATAATTCTTTGTTGTGAGGGGTAGTGCTTCATGTTGTGGAATGTTTTGCAGCATCCTTGGCTTTTACCTGTTGGATGTCAATACTACTTCTTCCCCTCAACTGTAACAACTAAAAATGTCTCCGGAAATTGCCATATGTCCCCTAGGGGACAAAACTACCACTGATTAAAAACCACTGATCTAGCACCTTGCACCCTACCCACTACCCTGCCAGTTCCTTTGCGCAACATGCAAAATCTTAGAGTTGACTATCTTCTCTAGGTCCAACTAATATTTAATCATTTTAATGTAAAAGTGAAGCCAATTTTGAGATCTTCCAAGAGCGTCATTATAACATCAAGATTTTACTACACAGGTTTTAACTTACAGCTTATGAGATGAATTATTTTCCATCTGCACATGCTCTATGTTTGAGAGGCAATAAACACAAGTCTCCCAATAGCTACATTTCTACTACGTATAAGGGAGTGATCTGGACCTGTATATGGTATCTTCTACCATCAGAGTAATTTGCCATGGTGCCTTCAATGCAAACATCTGTTACTTCACTTGAGGTGATTTTAATAGATAGATATTATGGTTTTTGATAGCCTCATTAGCAGACAAATTTTTGGACAAAGATTTTCTCTAACTTTGCCTCTCCTGATGTTTTTCCATTCAAGATATTGTTTTCTTTTAATATTAAAACATATTGCTAGATTTGTACTATTTTTTGTTTCTCTTGAAATACTCACTGTTTTTAAGTTGGAACTTAGTTCTCAGTCATTCACATGATGCATTACCTTATCTGTCATTATTACTGCTCATTTTCCTTTTTATCTGCATTCTTCGAAAATGAGAATTTTCTCTTTATCATTTGATTTTCTGTGATGTTCATTCTATTCTCTACTCCTATGTTTGAGAAATGTTAAGTAATTCTCTGGTATTTTTATTTCTTTTTAATATTTTCAATGATTTTTAAATTATATATGTAGTATATCAATTAATTTTTTATCCAATTATTTGTTTTGATTTTGAATTTAATTTCACTGTGCTTAGTGAACTATTTTGTATAACTTGAATCATTTTAAATTTATTGACACTTGTTTTATGGCACAAAATATGGTTTATATTGGTAAATATTTTGTGTGCACATTAAAAGAATGCATTTCTGCAATTTTTGGGTGGAGTGTTTGATTGTTGTCAACAGTCAAGTTGGTTGATAATTGCCTAAAACTTTAGTCTCTTTACTGAAGTTTTCTATGTATTTTTTCTCTCAATTATTGAGAGAGGGCTATTGAACTTTTTGACTATAATTGTGAATTTGCCTGTTTCGTAGTCTTACCATTCTTTGCTTCATGTATTTTGAAGCTCTATTTTTAAGTAGATAAACTTTTAGGATTACTACATCCTCTTGAATCGTGCCCTTTATTATTATGAAATTACTTTCCGTATCCCTAGAAATAGTGTCTGTTCTGAAATCTGCTTTGTCTGATATTAATATAGCAACTCCAACTTTGTTTTAATTAGTGTTGGCATAGTATTAGCATAGTAATACTTTTAGTTAGCATAGTATATCTTTTTCCATCCTTTTACTTTTAACCTACTTTTATCTATATTCTAAAGTGCACTCATTGTAGGCAGGATATAATTGGGTGTTGCTTTTTTTGTCCAACCGGATAACTTCTGTCTATTAATTGGGATATTTAGATCATTTATGTTAATGTGACTATTGATATATTTAGAGTTGGCTATATTCCCTTGCTATTTGTTTTCTATTTGTCCTATCTTTTCTGTTTCCTTTTTTCCTCACTTTCTACCCATTTAAAACAATTTATATTCACTAACCCTCTACCCTTTAAGAATATTAATTCCATATATAATAGAATACTTACAAAGTCTTCCCAAATCTCCCTGATGTTCTATTCAATTTTTTTTTTTTCAATTTTCTTTTTCTCTAAGATCCTTTTTTGGTAGTTTATATTTCATGTCTCCAAGTTCATTGGTTTCCTCCAGTATTTTTTTAAAATCATAAATTGTAGTTTTCTTCTCCAAAACTTCTCTTTGGGTCTTTTGTTATATTTTCATGTTTCTGCTTAAGGTTTTGAACATACAGAATACAGTTATAATTACTGTCTTAATATCTTTGTTAGTTTTAACATCTGTGTCCATTTGTGTTGAATTTGATTAATTGGTATTTTTCCTAGTTGTGAGCTTTATTTTCCTGCTTCTTTGCATGTGTGGTAATGTTTGACTTTGATTAAATGTGAGATCTTCTGAATTTTACCTTTTGGGATATGGGATATTTTTGTATTCTCGTAAATATTCTTGAGTTTTGTTCTGGGGTACAGTTAAGTTACTTGGAAACGGTTTCATCCTTTTGTGTTTTATTTTCCATATTTGTTAGGAGGAGCCAGAGTAGTGTTCAGTCTAAGATAATTATTTCCAATTACTGATGCAAAACCATTATGCATAGTCTACCAGTGCCCTATGAATCTTGAGATTTTCCACTCTGGTTGGTGAGAACATGCTGTATTTCAGTCCTATGTGAGCACTGGGTGCTATTACTGTTAATCTTTAGGGTAGTTCTTTCCCTAAAGAACCTAAAGAAAATGACCATAGTCAATGCTTGCACTTACCAGTGCTCAGCTGAATACGCAAGGGGGTCCGGTCCCTCTTGTCTAGAGTTCTGTCTCTGTGTGGCTCTCTGTTCTACAATGTTCTATCCTACAAACTCTAGCATGATGGTCTCCCCAGGCTCTCACCTCTGTCTCCTCAATTCAGGGATTCTGCCAGGCTCCACCTGCTGTAGCCTGGAAACCCTCCCAAGACAGTGACTGGGGACAATTGTGCTTCCCTCTTTGTGCCCTGTCTCCCATGGACCACTATCGTTCATGTCTCATGTCCAGTATCTTGAAACCATGTTTTCATATATTTTGTTCATTTTCATTCATTTAAGATTGGAATTTGAATCCATTTGCTGAAATTCCATCTTGGACAGAAGTCAAAGTTTTATCAATTCATTTTTTATTTTATTATAAAACATTCAAACAATAAACAAAGTAAAATTAGAAAAATCTCTTTAATCATTTTTCCTCTTTTTATTTCAAATACACTTCCCACAATATCCTCTCTCAGAAAATGAGTGTCCTATTTCTCTTTCTATATATTTATATATTAATACATATACAGATATTTTTACATTAAATTTTTAATTTCTAGGTGAAAGCATTGCAGCCTTTTATTTTCACCAAACAATATATCTTGGGAATCTTTCTGTGGAATACTTGCTTATTTTAAAAGATTGTCCACCCAAATTACCATATAGATATACTTTAATTTCTATGTTTTATAATTTTACTTACTGATAGAGTAATTAATTACAATTTTTTGCTATTATAAACAAAACTATAATGCATATATATATAGAGATAAATATAATGGTATAAAATTATAAAATATTCATGAATAATTATTTCTCCGGTTTACCACAAAAGTATATATGCATGTTAATTTTTACTAATATTGCCAAATTGCCTTCTAAAAAATTTTGAACATTTAAACTCAAATAAACAGTGCATCAAAGTATCTACTTCCTGGTGTTTTTAACTTTTGCTATTATTTTTCAACCTTTGTTATTTTTGCCAATATATAAGGCAAAAGTGATATTAATATTGGTTTTTCTTTTTCTGGTTACCAGTAAAATTGAAACATTTACTTGCCATTTATATTCCTTTGTTCTCAATTGTCTGGTTTTATCTATTGTCCACTTTCAATTGCATTGCATTGTTATTTTCTCTTTTTATTGACTTGTGGGAAATATTATATGACCTTGATATTACTTCTTTTTCCATTTAATTTCCCAAAAGTTTTTAATTTTTACTTTTTTTAATTAGTTAATATAGTATTTTCTTCCATACAGATCATATTTTCTGATGATCTAGATAGATAGATCTAGACAGATGATAGTTTCTACACAATTCTTGTTCAGTCATTCCTGTTTTTTTATTACATTATTTGTGGTTATTATAAATAAGATCCTTTAGGCACAAGTCTATATCCAGGAAGCAAGCTAAGCAAACTAAGAAAGCTGATAAGACTTGAAGGAGGAGACTCTAAAACATCCTCAGATGTGGCCAAAAATAATAACGTAAAAGGATAAGTCTAAAAGGAACAGCTTCCACAGTTTCTCCAGATGTGGCCAAGGGTAATATAAAAGGAAGGACATCAATGATAGTGGACCCAAAAGGGCAATTCCGGGGAAGTGAACCATGTGCTGGTGAAAGCACATTTCCCACCTCCAGGGTAGAGTACCCTTGCAATAACTACCTAGTGGGATTTCAGAATTGCTTTGAACCAGTGACTACAGAATCTCTCTCTTTTCTAAATTTGAATGTTAATTTGGATAATCTGATCCTTTTCTGCAGTTTCACATCAGGAGTGTGGGGGACAGATAACTTGTCATTTTGATTCACAGGTTTCCAGACCAAGAGGAGCCACATACAAAATTTTAGCCCAGTGTAGTAATTGGATAAAACTTGGGAAGGGTAAGTATAATTTGCCAGCAGAAAGAAAAGTCAGAAGGGTTGATTGTGATAGCTGTTAGGAAGAATTTTTACAAATACTAGTTCTTTTATTTTGAGCACAAAGTAAGATTTTTCTCCACCTACCTGATCTCAGGCCTGGCTCTGTGATGCTTTGCCAAACGCAATGTAAGTAAAAGTGATACAAGTTACCTCTGAGTAGATGCTCTAAGAGTCAGTGTTTAGTTTTCCATGCTCTCTCTTTTTGATTTGGCAGTCATAGAAACAGAAAGAGAAAAGAAAGTTCCATCAGCCTGGGTTCCTCAGAGACAAAGATGAGCAGAACCTTCAAGCTTACCTGCAATAGACAGAGTGTAAGCAAGAACTACACTTATTTGTTGGAAGCCACTAGACTGGGGGATCGTTTGTTGTCTCACATAATCCAGCTTTGTAGACTGATACATCATGTTTTTCTGTATCCTGATTATCTTATACTTAACAATTTTCAGAAATGTTCTCATCTTCTGTGTCTTCAGAAAGTTCTCATTTCCATGTGTGGTTCGAATTTTCCACATCCTGCAGGGTTTTTTTTTTTCTTATTCTTTAACTGAATAAAATTTTGTATAGGTCTGTTTTTGCCCTTAGACAGTGAGTATGGATTGCTCTGGAACTGTTTTCCACATGTACATGAAAAGAATCACTCTCTCATCTTGAGATCAGGAATGTGTCCAGTGCCTGTATTAAGATAGCACGTATTTAGTGAGTGTGTCTTTCTGTACTGAAGTGGACGTTTAATGCCACTGCCCAACTCTCACTATAATAGTGAAATACTTACGCTTTTAAAAAATCTGAAATCTATCTATAGTTTTTCTATTGACCAAAAACAAACAAAACCACTGCCCATAAAACACTGCTCCAGGGATTTTACTACTCTGGTTGCCACCCACATAATTTGTACCTAATTTCATTGTATATAAAATAAAATAACACTGACCTTGCAAGTTGGGAAAATTGAATAAAATAGCAAAGGTCTATAATGCGCATGTCACAATGCCCATAATTTCTATAATCCTGTTTATTTTTCTTATTTACTATTGGCAAAGTTATTTTACTAAACTTTCTTGGAGTCTTCCTTTTTGTTTCAATGGTATTGGATGACTCTGGGAGTCAAATTATTAAAACATAAAATTCTATAGTTTAGTAATTTTCAGTCAATCTTCTTGTTGCTTAAATAACCATCTGAATAGAATAGCTCTCCAGATTTTATTTTAGAAAAGTGTCCGTACTATATGGACTCACCCAATTTTTACAACAAGATTCTGGGGCCCAGAATGAATAGAGCAGGTAGCTGCCTTCATTGAGAATTGAGCCTTAACAGGGTTTATTCCTGTCTGGGTTTGTTACTCATTACACAAGGACATCCAAGGAAATGTCAAATGAGATCTTCTAGTTTTCATTGGGATAAAATTAGACTGGGTATGATGAGCCAGAGTGCGACGGAGGGCCCTGGGCACAAGCTTCCCAGCGTGGCTGCGCCCGTATCCACAGAACATTTCTCCTGGGAGTCTCAAACCCGCTGCCAAGTTTACCACTCAGCTCCTATCTCTCCGTGTGACTTTCTGCTTATCCTGGCTTTACTTCTAGAATTTTTTGCACTCAGCTGGTTATCTTGGCGCCCCTGCCCCCAACTTCCCCAATAATCTGATTCCCTGGCTCCCACTCATGGCCCCTGTGTTAGAATACAAACTTAACTTGACACTATCCTGAACTTGTTCACTGGTTTCCTGCCCGAAAGAAAGGCCTTTTTCCCAGGCGGCCGCAGCCAGAACCTTAACCCAGCTAAGTTCTCTGCTGGATATTATTAATTACTAGCGCCTCCCCCCCCTCCCGCCCCCACCTTTCTCTCCTTCAATCATAATTATACTCACTCCCATTTCTATTCAGATTAACTCTTTGAAACCTGTTAACCCCTTAAGAGACACTTTACCATTTGACCTGTTATTATTTCTTTTAAAGTTCAGTCTGACTTTATGTAACATCATATCCATAAGGCTTTTCTTGGTAAAGTCTTGAAAAAATACCAGTTAGTTTTTCTTTTATCAATTACTCCTGTAGCCACTCTCACACACTTCACACACTTAACCAGGCCAGCTCTGACACCATCATCATCAAGTCTGACTATTGATGTTTCAGCTCAGGGTTTCTCGACCTTGGCACCATTGTCAGCCTTTGGGACTGAATCATTCTAGGTTGGGGGGTGCCCTGTGTGTGCATTGCAGGTTACTTAGCAGCATCCCTAGCTAGACTCACCAGCTAGATGTCAGTAGCAACCCCCGTCCCCGAGTCTTGACAATAAAAAAAATGTCTCCAGACTCGGCCACATGTCTCCAGCAGGCAAAATTACTTCTAGTTGAAAACCATGGCAGCTGATAAACTCCATTTGATACACCCAGAGAAAATGTTTTAGGTGCCCATGGATTCTCCAACTCCTTATCAATTTTCTTCATTTTCTAAGGATCATATGAAGCTTTCCATCACCACACTGGATACAGAATTTCCCTGCATGTGCCTACAAATGGACAGTTTGAGATTTAAATGTTATTGTATTTATCTGCAAGAAATAATCCCCAAGTGAAAATCTAGTCTTCAGCATTTGTAGGCTTCACTGTTTTTTTCCCTCCTACTCCTCCTATGCCCTCTGCTACATTTTCTAATTAGAGAGTTCTATTTGACTATGGCAAAGTTGTTGCAGTCATGAAATAAATTCTACCATATGTTTCCTTTATAATGAAAAATAGATACTTGTCTGTTTTTAAAGCAGCTTCTCAGAGGAATTGATGGTGAGCTCATGTCAAACTCTTATTTCAAACTTGCCTGCCCTGGAGAAGGCCTAGGCTTCTCTTTGGGTGGAATTATAGGAAACTAAAGGTGAACAGAAAATATTGTTAGCTTGGTGTAAGTAAGAAATGTCTAGTTAAAAGTCATTTGGTTCATTAAAAACTGACGGTTAGCTGGGTGAGTAAAATCTAACTTTTAACTAACCCTAAATTCATCAAAATCTATCAGAAATGCTGGATATTCTTCAGAAGGGGCTGTTAATAACATCATAAACCAAAATTCTTTTTTGAGACAGAGTCTCACTTTGTTGCCCGAAGTGCTGTGGCGTCAGCCTAGCTCACAGCAACCTCAAACTCCTGGGCTCAAGTGATCCTCCCACCTCGGCCTCCCAGAGTGCTAGGATTACAGGTGTGAGCCACCGTACCCAGCCCAAAGTTCTACTTCTGATATCATTTTCTAAGGTTTGAAAGATATTCTTTTCTTCACACTGAACAACTTTTAAGACAGAAGTATATGCGGGAGATAAGAGAGAGACGGGAGGGAAATATTAATAGAGAGGGCTCTGTTCCTTTTACTGGAAGTACGCATCTGTAACATCGTTCCTAAACTTCCTTACTCATCCTCACATCCACCTCTTTCCCTCCTTGAGCACCTTCTTTAGACCTCTCTACCTTGAGACTCTCTACTTACCTTTTTGAAAATCTCTACCCGTAGAATTGAGTTTTTCTGGATTTACTCCTGCTGTTTCATCAATACACTTCTCCAAGTCTGAGCTATTGATAACAAGGTTCCAGGACCTACAGCAGGAGAGTCCATTTGCCGCTTTGATATACACAGTGGGGTTTCTCTTGAGGCCTTCACGATGGTTGGAGGTAGATAAAAGTCTACTGAGTATGGACCATTTTTCTCAGACGCATGTGCACATACACTCCTTGAACAATTCTTAGCAACTATATTGTCTTTTTCTAACTGCCCCACGATCAACAATGTAATTACCACTATGCATTACAATGCCTTTTCATTTCTACCTTTTTCATTCAAATTGTACTCTATTGGGGCTCAGAAAATAGTGCCCTAAAACAAAGGCCTTGGAAGTAGCCTCAGAAGCAAAAGATTTGCTCTGACTTTCCCCTGTCCTCCTCTCTTTCAGTCCCGTTCTCCACCAAGGTTAGCCACAGAAACTAGAATCCCTCTTCCCCAAGGAGGGTCATAGAAACTAGAATCTCTTTGCCCAAAAGCCAGCCATAAAACCTAAAATTAGTCTCTGTAAAAATTGGCCATAAAGAAATTATCTGGCTTACCTGTTAACTGTAGGTCATAAGACCCCCATTCCAGAGAGGGCCCTGCCCCACATCTAAAAGGAAGAAATGCATGCTCAGAGAGGCCAAGAAGAATCTAGACAGACAGGACTTGCTAGGTTTCCCCTTTCAGTCTGTTAGCATTAGATCATATCCTTTTGTCCAATCGTATTTCTGCATGGTTGTCTACACTTTATCTAACCAAAGTATAAAAATGGACAATTTCTCCCGTATCTTTGGGTTTTCATTCTGAAGGCTCCCCTATATACACGTTAAATATATGTGTATGCTTTTTCTTCTATTTATTAATCATTTTGCCTCATGTCCATGATTTTCGGCAAACCTCCAGGGGCAAAGGGCCTTGGTCCCCACAACTCTCTCAGACTACTAGAGATAAGAATTAGAAATATTACTGAGTGATATATTCCTCTCATGACTACTCCCAACTGTGCTTAAGCTTGGATATTAACACTTTCGAGGTTTAGGCGCATTCTTAGGCAAGGTAACAACTATGGTGTAAGGCCTACAGTTAAAACCCAATATTATGTGCTGCCTCAATATCTGCGAGAATGTAGGAGAGACTCAAATGGCCCAGCTGCAAGTTCCATTCTCTACTCTGTTCCCATTGCTGAACTCCCCTAGTCAAACAGCTCTCTTTATCAAAAGGACCAGGTGTAGTTCCCGCTTAGCCCTGGGTAGTGAGTTTTAGTTCCCTGCCAGCCCACAGAGTTATTCGAAAGTCAAACGTACCCTCCCATGGGGACAAGGGGTACTTCATACCCTTAATACTATAAAACCTGCCTCCCACAGGCTCTGCTTGTTCATTCTATTCCAGAGTGCAACCCCTGCGTGGCCCTGTTGTACGTTGTATATTCCCCCGAGGGCTGTGAGTGTATGTGACTGATAACTCCTGTTGATCTCATCTGTCCAGTGTCAAGTATCATAGGTTCAGCCTTCCCCATAACCCTAGGGCAGGAATCCCTCCATCACTGTAAAGTGACTAGGAGGCAATTAAAACAAAGATGATTCTTATCTTCAGGTTCATGATGATGGGATAGGACGGTTGCTATTCTAGTAATATTTTAAAAATTGAGTATAGTATACATGCATACAGTGAAATATATAAATATTAAGTACATAGCTCAATGAATTTTTAAATAATGTTTTTGGCATTTCAGGTCCACCTTGTTTTCCAAGCATGCTTAAGTTAATAATTTTTATTAGGGTTAACTTTTTAAAAAATAATAAATGTTTATTTATATCTGTCCCAATATTTATCTATCTCCTTATTCTATATTCAATCTTTAATTCCATTTCTTCCTTTTAGATACCATTGTCTTCTTCCTGAAGCATGTACTTTAGTAGTTCTTTCATTGAGAGTATATGTGCGAAAAGCTTTCTTATTCCGTTTCCTAGAAAAGACTGTATTTTGCTTTTACTTTTGAATGATGGTGTAGCCAGTTATAAAATTTTAGGCCAACATTTATTTATTTTCTATCAGCATTTTAAAGATAGTATTTCATTGTATTCTGGCCTCTCTTGTTTTTGATAAATCTCAATGCTGTTCCCTTGTGGGTAATCTGGGTTTTTGTTTTTCTTTTTCTGGATAATATTAAATTTTTCCATCTCTTTTTTTTTATGTTATACTACAGAGTGTGCAGATGTGTGGGTAGTATGAATATGTGTAAGTTTTTATCAATTCATTTATATTTTTATTTATTAAGTTATAACTTATAGTCATTAAATGACACATTTTAA
This sequence comes from Indri indri, assembly GCA_004363605.1. Taxonomy (NCBI): domain Eukaryota; kingdom Metazoa; phylum Chordata; class Mammalia; order Primates; family Indriidae; genus Indri; species Indri indri. The sequence continues at coordinate 12,196 of RJWJ010024963.1, read as the reverse complement.
CTGGATGGCTCAATGAAATCTTATGTCTATATATACCCTTTTGTAACCACTATCCTGATAAAGATATAGAACATTTCCATCACTCATGCAGCTTCCTTGTCAGTACTCTCCAGAGGTCACCATTAATGTGATTTCTATCATCATAGGTTGGTTTTTACCTGTTTTTGGACTTCATGCAGATGGAATCATGTAATGTGTATACTAAATAACATACTACTGTTAACTTTTGAAAAATTATTATTAATTTTTTTGATTTTCAGTTTAGTGATAGTTATTTGCAATCATAAAGTATAGGTAAGAATTAAAAATATAGAGCAGGGTGCCATTTGTTTTATAATAGGAATTGACAAATTTCATCTATGAAAGGACAAATGGCAAATATTTTAGGCTTTATAAGTTACACAGTCTCTATCGCGTATTCTCTCCCTCTCTCTGTCTTTCTCTCTCTCTCTCTCCCTCCATCCCACAACCACTTAAAATATAAATACTACTATCAACTCGAGGGCTGAATGCAATAGGCATAGCCTATTCCCATAGTTTGCCAACCCCTAGTTTGGAGTGCTACTTATTGACGTATTTTCACATGGAATGATTATTATCTGCTTTGTCTTTCTTTTTCTAATTTAATTAAAACTTGCTTTATTCTCTTCCCAAATACAAGTTTATGAAGAGCAAATAAAATTTGTATTTGTGCTTCACAAAGATAATTCATAGGAAATTGCATAAAGTAAACCAGCATGGAAAAAGTCCCTAAAGTATGAAAAATTATACTATTCACTAGTAAAATTTGGGACATAGGATGTAGTCAGAAAGCACACAAAAATAGATCCAAATTTCCATAAATATTAAAATTGATTGAAAAGGAATTTGGGTGATTAATATTAATATATTTATCCTGATAACTAGTCCCTCCCTTCTTATTTTATTTTATAAACTGGCCTCTTTGAAAGATCCTTCACATTGCCTAGCCCTTTGATTTGAATAAATCTTTTCCATTTCTTCTAGTAGTCATACTGGCAGGACGGTTTTTCCAAAACTTGAGCAAAAAGCCTATTAAAACTATAGTTATGTCTGCCAAAAAGATTGGTCAGCACAGGTAGCAAGGCTGTGCATTCCCATCCTAGCTATAAATTCACTGAGGGATAATTTGCTCTATCAGGACATACCATCTATCTTGCTCTACAGGGTATTTGATCTTATCTTTCTGAGATTAGGGCCAACAAATGTGCTAATTGTGACCTTATGTAACAACTTTAGTAACTCAGGAAAAAATAAAGTTTCCTAATAAAAGATGATTCAGTCTTCCTCAGGCAAGCCATGGAGTTTTATTATTTTGGAATAATCTCTATCTTTGGAAAACTCTAAATCATATTTAAGAGACACATTTATGTTTAGAGTAAGCATTGCCGAAACCCTTTGCAATAAACCAATAGAATTGGTGTCCAGTAATGGTCTAGTTTTCCAGGATATTTTTAAATGTTTATTTTTTTTCAGATCTGTTTCATAATTTAAAAATCCTTGGGTTTGATTGTGATTGTGAGGCTATGCCAGCCACTCTTTTAGTGAGGTCTGGTTTTCCAGAAATGCACATGTCTTGTTTTGCATGTGCTGGTTCAGCATTCAGATAATCACGTGTTGAAGGGTGATGCCTGTCATTAAAAGTGCAAGTGCAAGACCCAGCCTGCCAAAGGATCATTAAAATGAATATGAGAGAGAGAGATAATTTGGGGATTCTATTGAGGGTCCCAATCAACAACTAAATTTTAATGGACTGAACTTGAGTTATAGTTCCATAGTATAGCATCTGGAAATCTGCTTATTAATTTTAACACCTACAAAATAGCCAGAGACTCCTGATCTTTAACTGAGCTCTCCCATCACACAAAAGTTTCTGTCCTGGCTGGAGCTTATATTTTAGTTATTATTATGCATTTTAAGCATAGACACATTTTCATATTTCTTGATGTTAAGTATTTTTTCATCTCTGTTATTTATTGGTCTACAGGGAGAGAGAGAAGATGCTAGATATGAGACAAGGATAACACATCTTTAAGCTTTTCTTTGAATACCATCTTGCAGCATGGCTGGTTACATAAATTTGAAACAAATACTATCCTGGAGCATTTTGTGGAGCAGATCCTGTTTGTACATTTAGAAACAAATATGTAAAAATATGTGCCTATGTAAGTTAGATGGTTTCTTTTCACACTTTGCAGTTTTTGTCCTTTTTACAATGTGTATGTTTTGTTTTACAGATAAAACATATGAAGAGGCTATTCAACAATTGAAGTAGAAAAGCAGAGTATTTTTCTCTTTTAAAATAGGTAGGTCTCCATATGGGAAAATAGTGAAATGTTAGCTGTGGCTTTCAAAGGATCTACTGCAGGTTCTAACGGTATCAAGTTTGATAATCCATACTGAAAAAGTCACAAAATCGTAACTTAATTACCCTTAAGACATATAGCTTCTCAACTTTAGGAAAATTAAATGTTTTTCTGTCTGCTTCCTTTCCTTTCATGTGACAAAGCATATTTGATAAAAGAAAAAAAAACTGAACTGCCTAAATAATAAAATACCTAAAGCCAAGAAATGGGGTGGGTGGAAGTTCAAAATTATTTCTTCCACTGAGTAGTGTGCAAAGGTGTCATCTACATCTAACTTAAACATAAGAACTTCCACATTTTTAGTATATCCCTAAACAACATGTTCTCTCTAATACTGTATCTTCTCTCTCAGTATGCAACAGGAAAAGTGGAAAGGCTGTCTGTCTGCAGATGCCCTAACGAATTACTTAATTAAATCCTGTTTCAAACAAATTCTCTGGGTCTGTGCTAAACAGAACCAGTGCAGAAAAGAAGGTACAATAACAGAGTTGCCATAATCACTTAGTTTTATTAATGCTTGCCATTTCTCCACCCAATTCATTCTAACAACTTTAATTTGAGAAAGAAAAGTCTGACATGATAGAGAGTTAAATTAGGCAGACACATGGTGATATAACATTTTAATGTAAATCTTTCTGTGACTTGCAAATACTTTAATGTAAATCTGAAGTAGATATAGACACATGGACCTCATTAAAATAAAAGTGAAATTGCACTGTTTACCCTTATTAATCATCCTCATAAGGGTAGCTACTCTGTTTCAGATTCTTCTGAGAGGTCCTTTATGTATATTTTCTCATCTAATTCTCACACCACTCCATAAGGTGGGTACTATGATTTTCGTTTTGTAAATGTGAGTGTAAGTTCACTGGACTTGTCAAAAACCTCACTGCTGATCATTATAAAGCTTCTACTACTGTTGGAATTTTACAAGCAAGAAATTCAATTTCACAAGGTTACCTGAGTGGCCTCTGCTCACATGATTAGTTAGCAGAACAACGGAGAGGAGAATGGCACCCTGGCCCTTTGAATTCCTGCGCACTGCTCCATTTCAAATCTTGTCCATCCACATTTCTGCTGCAGCATAAAAAGTAAATGGTCCCAAAGGCTGAACTGGATACAAAAGGAGAAATCTCTGGAGCCTGAAATTCAACTTATAAATCTTTTACTAACCTAGAAACTATTATGAGTTATAAACTATAATGTAGACTCTTCTTAAATTCAAGCAGAGGTATGCTTCAACTGAGTAATCTTTTATCCAGTGGCTAATCTGTAGGAGTGTAGACATTTTTTTTTTCCAATTTAATGAATAACATTGATTTTTAAATGAAAAAAAGGTATTTTTTTTCCTCTTACTGAAAGACGATTTCTTGCAGTTAAAAATAAGAAATGAATGATTCGTTCTGCTGCATCCTCTATGCAACGTGTAGCCTAATTAAATCCACAGTCCAAAGGCTCAAAGCTGGGCTCCCTCCATACATGGAACACGGAGCGCTTACTATATTCTGAGTACATCGGCCAGGGAAAAAACTGACATGCTTCGCATCATCCAAACAGGAAGACTAAAAACCTCTGTCCTCTGTGGGTAGCCTAATAATAGGTCAAAAACTTTCTAATAAAATCAACTCAAATACTTAAAGGTACACGTTTTCTATTACAAACTCATACTCTGAAGGCTGAATTGCTTGAATTTCAGTTTTAGTAATACTTTCATATTCTTTGCTAAGTATTAATGTCATGTTAAAGACCATCACTTTTATGTATACCCATTGCTGGTGAAATTGTGTAAGACATAGCTGCGCATTGTAACATCTGTTCATCTGAAACTGATTCAAGGATACCAACACGCCTGTAAGAACATCTTGATTTGGAAAAATGTAATATAGCAAAACTCCAGATACAGACCTAGGAATTCAGGTTTTGATATTTAGCTTCTGTCAAAGGTTCCACCTCAAGTGATTCATTCCAAAATTAGCAATGCTAAACACTTCCACGCAGCAGACTTCAAATTAAGAACAGACCTAATCTTGGCCAAACAATGGAGAAAGAACAGGACTGATAGTTAGAGCAGATGGAAAAGCAATGTTTTGTAACAACAGCCAGGTTAACAATTACCTCTCTTACTAGCTGCAACCATTGTGTGCCCCTTGTCCTGAGGCACTGGGCTACTTCTAAGCACTCATCAGAAGAGAGGTTGACTGAGCTGTCTCGCTTCCTCTTCTGGCTTCTTGAGTGACCTGAAAAACTTCTCACACAGGAACTTTCTTATTAAGACTTTAAGAATTTTCATGAAAACTTATGAAATATTCTGAGAACTTTGAGGGATTTGATGACTACAGAGCAAATGAAAACTAAATGCCATAACTGCAAAGAACACCACCATGAACTATACTTTCCTCATAGTATTTGATCACACGAATTGTCACACTTTCTATTTTTTTTTTTTTACTTGGTTTGCTTTAAAATAAATGAACAAAACTTTTGGGTTAATTAACCCATTTGTAACAAGTTTGTAGCATCCTGGGAAGGAATTAACATCTTTCTTAAGGCATTGGCACCTTGGTAGAGATTGCCATATAACTGTAATTACACTAAACTAAGTTACAGTTCTATGTTAGTTCTAATCATATTTACACCCGTGTAGAAAACTTTCATGAACAGCGTGGCTTCATATCTTTCATTTTATTATCTACATTTTCTAGATGAAACAATGAAGGGTCAGAGAAGCAGGGATTTGTCAAAAGTCATATAACTAAGAAGTAGTAAAACTCAAAAGCAGGTTTTTCAAATTTTAAGTTCATTGCTCTTTCCACGTACATGGCTTTAGGATACAGTGTGAAAATCGATTATATTAATTCCATCACACTTATAGAAATTCAGATTTGTTCTTATTTACTCAATCTATGGTCAAAAATCAGTGTTATGCATAAAGAAACAATTAGATTTGAGAATAAATTTCTAAACAAAAAGTTAATTAATTCCTTGTCCTCTCTTATTGACATTGCCTGGCTTCCTGACCTCTTTTTTCTTTTATTCTTTTTCTAACAGCTAAGGTACAATGGACAGATAAAAATTGTATATACGTATGGTATATAACATGATGTTTTAATATACATTAATACATATATTGTGAGATGGTTAAATCAAGCTCATTAACATAGGTATCACTTCACATACTTATTTTTTGTGACCGGAAAATTTAAGATCTACTCTCTTAGCAATTGTCAAGTATAAAATACATTACTATTAACTATAGTGACCATGCTGTACAATAGATCTCCAGAACTTATTTACTGTGTCTAATGAAACTTTGTATCCTTTGACCAACAGCCCTCCACCCTGCACCCCCAACTCCTGGCAACCACCATCTACTCTCTACTTCTCTGAGTTCAACATTCGTAGATTCTGTATATAAATATGATCATGCTGTATGTGTCTTTCAGTACCTGGCTTATTTTATTTAGCATAATATCCTCAAGTTTCATACATGTCATTGTAAATGACAGGATTTCCTTCTTTCGTAAGGCTGAATAGTATTCCATTGTATATATAAGCCACGTTTTCTTTATCTGTTCATTCATCCATGGATACGTAGATTGATTCTACATCTTGACTATTATAAAAATTGCCGTGATGAACATGAGAGTGCAGGTATCTTTTGACATATTGATTTCATTTATTTCAGATATATACACAGTAGTGAGATTCCTGGATCATATGGTAATTCTATTTTTATTTTTATTTTTTGAGACAGAGTCTCATTCTGTTGCCAGGGCTAGAGTACAGTGGCATCATCATTGCTCACTGCAACCTCAAATTCCTGAGCTCAAGGGATCCTCCCGCCTCAGCCTCCGGAACAGCTGGGACTATAGGCATGTACCACCATGCCTGGCTAAATTTTAAATTTTTTTCTAGAGATGAGGTCTAGCTTGTGCTCAGGCCAGTCTCAAACTTCTGGCCTCGAGCAGGATTTCTGGGTCATATGGTACTTCTATTTTTAGTTATTTGAATTTGTAGACCTTGTTGTAGAAGATTTGTATTCCAATTTTGCCCTTCCTTCTAGTGCATGGTCCTTCTGGGATCCCAGTAAAAAGCTGGAAATTATTGCCATGCTCCTGAAGCTTATGAGAAATTGAGCTCCAAGCTTTGTTTCCCCAGCTGCTGAAATCTCCACTCAGCTTTTCGGTCTCCCAGTTAGCACTTTCCTTTCAGTTCCTCAAAGTTTCACCCTGAGGTGGACCAGGAGTCTGCCAACAATTTGAGGACATTCATTCATATGTATATTTTAGGGCTCCCTCCTTTCCAGCATTTTCTCTCCTTTATTTAAAACCCCCTCTGGCAGCCCAAATCCCTGGTCTTTCCAGTGTAAGACACCTCCCCTGCCTGCCAGAAACTAGAAGGTGCATTCAGAGGAAATGTCAGGTAAATGTTCACCTAGTACACAGTACAAGACCCTTTTTTCAAGAACCATATTTCCCACAATTTCTTTCTGCTTTGGATGTTTCCTAGTGCCTTCAAAGAGTCTAGGTTTTTGTTGCGTTGTGGTTTTGTTTTGGTTTTGTGTTTTGTCCAACTTTTATAATTTTTATCCGTAAAAGGGTGAGTCTAATATAAGCTATTCCACCATGACCAGCACTGGGATTCTTGTTTAATTTTTTTCTATAATGTTTTATGCTTTCAATTTACCACGTTTTTTCCTCCCTTTCCTGCATTTTATCAGTTTGAGTTTAATTTTTTAAATCTCCTTTATTTCCATGTATTTCTTTGCAAGTTTATCATTTATTTTCTATTCTTTTTTGGCTATTCTTAAATTTTTTATTTTTAACTTTAAAAAGTGTAAACTTAATACATTTACCTTCTGTATCAGTCAAGAGTCGACGGGGAAACAACAACACTCTCAAATTAAGATAATGTGAAGAGTTCATTCATTCAGAGGCTGTATACACAGATGAGGCGGATAGGGGTGAGGGGAATTGCATGGAAGAGTGCAGGAACCTGGGTGAAGCAGCAGTGGGAATGTCACCGTTTCTAGCCTCAAAGCAAAGAAGGGAAAGAGAAGTTACAGGAACCGAGAAGAATTGTGTTTTTCCTTCTCTCCTTCCTTGAGTCTGGCAGTGACCATATATTGAAGGATACAGTCAATCCTAGATGAATTCTAGGAAGACAGTAAGGGAATAAACACACTTGATCTCTCTTACTCCCTTCCTCTATCTGCCAGGGCTACCAACTGGCTGAATCCAACCAAAAGCCACAGGGCTCAGGATCATGATGACGTAATCCATTCAGATCAGCCTTCCAAGGCAGAGGGTAGGTGGAGAAGAATGGAGATTTTATTTAGCACGACTTCCTCGTTACAATGGTATCTTAAATGCTTCAGTACCAATTGTCATACCTCCCTTATGACACCTAGTTTATTATTGTATTATTATTTCAGTTTCATCTTTTTAAAAATCTATTATTATTTTTTTATTTCAGAATATTATGGGAGTACAAATGTTTTGGTTACATGGTAACCAAGCTTTTGTACTGCTTGAGTTAAAGTTACAAGTGTGCCTATCACCCAGACAGTGTGCATTGTACACATTAGGTATGATTTCAACCATCCCCCTCTCTCTGCTCCCTCCGGCATGATTTCTGTTGAGTTTTACTTCCGTCTGTGCACGTGAGTGCTGATCAGCTAGTTCCCATTTAATAGTGAGTACATGTGGTGTGTTTTTTCCATTCCTGCCATACTTCACTTAGGAGGATGGTCTCCAGTTCCATCCAGATTGTTGTAAAAGGTATTAATCCATTTTTTATGGCTGAGTAGTACTCCATAGTGTACATATACCACATTTTACTAATTCACTCATGAATTGATGGGCACTCAAGTTGATTCTACATCTTTACAATTGTGAATTGTGTTGCAATAAATATTCTAGTTCAACTGTCTGTTTTATAAAATGACTTTTTTTTCCTTTGGGTAAATACTCAGTAGTGGGACTGCTGGATCAAATGGTAGGTCTACTTTTAGTTCTTTGAGGTACCTCCATACTATTTTCCATAGAGGTTGTACTAGTTTGCAGTCCCACAAATAGTGTATAAGCGTTCCTTTCTCTCCCCATCCATGCCAGCATCTATTGTTTTGGGACTTTTTGATAAATGCCATTCTCACATTCTCACTGGGATTAGGTGATATCTCATTGTGGTTTTCATTTGCATTTCTCTGATGATTAGCGACATTGAGCATTTTTTCATGTGTTTATTGGCCATTAGTCTATCTTATTTTGAAAAGCTTCTGTTCATATCTTTTGCCCACTTTTAAATGTGGTTCTTTGATTTTTTTTCTTGCTGATTTGCTTGAGTTCTTTTTATATTCTGGTTATTGGCCCTTTATTGGATGTATAGCATGTGATTTTGCTTACCCGAGTAATCATCACTATTATTTTAAATACTTACCACTTTTTTAGGTTTACCCATATGTTTATCAATATTTGTTTTTATGTTACTATTGTTTCTTGTATCACACACCTTTCTGGGTTTAAATTTCTTCTTTCTGAATTAGATAATATTATAGTTCATTCAGTAAATGTTTGAGTGCATCTGTCTCAGCCTTTATATGAAAATATCTTTATTTCACCTTATCTCTTGAACGATGCTATACCTGGTCATTCAAGATTGTCCATCATTTTCTCTCAGCCCAATAAAGAAAAGATTCCTTGGTTATCTGGAACCTATTGTCACTATTGAGAAATCTGTTTCTATAGTTTACATTCTTTTATAAATTATCTTTTACTTTCATTTTCTTTGTCATTTGTGTTCAAAATTTTAATAAATGAGTCTGAGCATGAATTGATTTTTCCTTAATTATGTACAACCTGCTGTGCTTTTCAAATATGAGAATTTTTACTTTCATTAATTCTTGAAAATTCTCAGTTACTATCCCTGTTGTGCCACTCATAGGCTTTTCCCTTAAAGCCATTTCTTGCCTTCCTTGGCTTTACTCTGATCTTACAATGGCTGGGTCTTGCAAACTGCTTTTCTCAATTCCTGAATTTATGTCTGTAATAATTTTAATATATTTATACTGTAATCTTTAAAAGTGACTTGTATTAACTGAAGTTTTGGGGCATATGAACTTGATTTCTTTTTATCTGTCAATTTATGTTCACGTTGATTGAGTCTTTGTATGTTTTATGATTTAAGAGTGTGGCTTCCACCTGGAAAACCTCGACTGAGAAAGTATGCCTCCTCACAGGTTTTGTGTTTCATGATTTGAAGTGTGAATAGATAAAAAAAAAAAAAAAGTAGAAAGATAATGGTTTATGAAGCCAGATGGTGAACTTAGAGGTTATTATATAATTCTCTCTCCTTTTATGTATATTTAAATTTTTAAAATGAAACTGAGATAAAATTGTCAATAAATTTGTTTCTTCCTATAGTCATAAAAATTAATTTTGATCTCCTAGGTAGTTTTGTCACAGCATATATATATCATTATATATAGATATATACAGATATATATGTATATCTCACTATATATGGTGTGTGTGTATGTATATGGTATATATGGTAATAAAAGAACTTTGCATGCCTTCCTTCATTTGTGTATTGAACAAGTACTCAATAAGTGCATGATGCTACGTGTGAACAACACCAACATAATCCCTGCCTTATAAAGCTTATCATCTAGTAAAGTCATTAGATTATTACCATTAAAGATTATATACCAGGATCAGAGGAAGAAAGCTGGGGAATGAAACCACAAGTCAAGGAAGCACAGCTATTGATTAAAAGGGGATATTAATTAAAAGACTATTGTGTTTTAGATACCAGGTGAGGTACTGTCAGTAAGATACGTTATTTAAAAGTATTAATGTCTTGTTGCCATTGCTAAATGAAGTCAATTCAATCAACGAGGTAAAATAATTCAGGCAATCTGAATGAAGAGGAAACATCTGTATGGGTGCTGTCCTTGATTGCCCACAATACAGTGGGCACACTGCACACTGCAAGCGATTTTCTATCACCATGTTGGTCCTCACAGGACACTGCAACGTAGATGTTTCTAAAATGAGAAAACTGTAACCGAGAGAAAGTAACTTGCCTAAGTTTATAGAGCTATTAAGTATATGAGCTGGGATGTGAATCCCTGTCTGTGAGCCTCTGTCTTGTTCTTTCCACTACATCATGCTGCCTCCCAAGTAGATGAGCGCCTTTTCCATGGAAATGTGGGATCCTTAACTGCCCGGATATTTTAACATTGTGAATTAAAAGCCTACTTGATGTAGGTATTGGGAAGCATTTAATTCATTATAATCATGTCATCTTTCTTCAAATAGTTTACTATTTTTTTGATTATTTGCCTTGAACCAACGTGAAGCAACTTTTGGAAGTATCACACTGGAGTGTCAACATCGTAGCTAAATGTCAAGCTCTAAATTTTATGATGTAAATATTTACAAAGTATGAGCCAGGTCACCAGAGTAACCATCCAGTTCTAGTTCTGGTTTTGGAATCGTGTGCTATACTGAAGACAGAGGAAGAAAGTTGAACAAACTTTCAATATTTGAGGACAGCATGACAGGGCTTGGTAGCTTTTGCCTGCTTTTGCCTTTCCTAGGCTTACCTTCCTGACCAGCGTATAATTGGTAATGCCATTATGATGCCCTATGCCAGCCTCTCAGAATAGGCAATTCTAATTTACCGCCCTTTTCTTGTCAGAGGGCTAGCTTTGACCTTGTCATGCTTTAATCCTACACTAACCACCTTTGGAGACTAAGGGATAGTCCAGCATTTTTCCCAGGTGAAAATTAAAATAATAATCACATAGTTGACTGAAAAATCAAAACCTCTAACAGTTTAGATCTTTCTCCAAGCAAGAGGATATTTCTGGAAAAGAAATAGTCCACAAGATATTTTTTCCAGAAACTCTCACTTCATTATCCCTGTAAAAGAGTTTAAATGCTGAATTACCTCCTTCTGTGGTATGTCTGTTTAAGTCTGTCAGTAACGTTATATAGAAAATCTCAGTGTCCAAAACTTGGAATTTATTAAAAAGTAGTTGAAAACAATGCAAACTCTAGCCAGTTACTAAAATTAGAGATTATTTTTTTAAATAGTCTTGTTCTAACCTGTCTCAACCCCATAATTTAAAGCATTTCTGAACATTCAGAGAGACATAATTTCAATGAGAGCATATTCTGGTGCAGTTTCCCTCAATTTTTTTTATCTGACACATCAAATTCTACAGAATAACCTATTTCCTTAGACTGTCAAACACATAGAAAAGGCATTGCTCCACATGCAGAATTTTTTGTTTTTAATTAGAAAAAAAGAAAATTCTCAATAGTTTTGATGGATGTTGTTATGATTTCTATTTTCTTACTTTCTTTCTAGTTTGGTCTTGAGTTCTCTATCTTGATAATAGCCATAAGCTCTAGTCCTACCCTGACCGGAAATTCAAGAGATTTGTGGTTGTGGATGTTTACAATGTGTCTTCAATGGGACACTTCTTTATCCTGGCAGAAGGCCTAATGACTAAGTGTCTGACCTATGTCCAGCTTATTCCTACCAAGACAGTCACTCTCTGAAAAAAGAACCCTGCGTGGAAAGAAGGTTAGAGTCAGACGTATGTGTGTGTGTCAGGTGAAACACTATGAGGAAGTGAAACTAAAATGCATGAAACAGAAGAAATTTATTACTTACAGGTCCTAGAAAGGTTAGGGGAGCTGACAGAAGGCTGAGGGGGGATTCCTGAGATAGCAGGGAGCACAACCAGCTGCTCCCTGAGGGGCAAGAGGGAGGGAGAAGAAAGAGGGAGAGAGAGAGAG
>RJWJ010024962.1:0-24330 GCA_004363605.1 Indri indri | reverse complement strand
TGTGGAATCTTTAGATTAAGCACATTTTATTCTCATACCTCTGGAAATAAATACGTTCTATGCTCTTGTCATTTTCGATTTCACTTACTAAATAAGAAGAAAAAAAGAAACGTGTACTGTTTTATTTATGGTTTTCACACCCTTGGCTTGTCAATAAATTGATGACTTCATGGCTGTCCACATATACTTGGTTTGATACTAAAGATGGCATCAATCAGTGTTATTATATAGATGATTGTATATAAAGGTACTTGCGTTTTCAAATCTATTAATAATTTCTTAAACAGACATTTATTTTGTAAATAGGAATTGAGCATGAAGATAACTTACATGTCCAGTTGGGAAGAATTTAATGATTCTACCACCATATGGCATCTGGATTCTTCCTAGTGAGCCACAAGTCACAGTAAGCATAAAAAGTCACTGCACCACAGTTTCTGACGTGGATTGCAGCCACCTGCTGAAATACTCAAAGAGTATTCAATATTCGTGTCAGCTTTCAGCAGGCATTTTGATGAATATGAACGTAATAAAAATGTCTGAATCTGTGTATGAATCAAATATAAACCAACTATTAAATGTCTCCCAAAAGGAAATGCTTTTTTCTTTTTCTTTTCTTTTTTTTCTTTTTGGCTGGTCATTTCCTGAGGCATCAGACATCAAACCGGCTTAGTGCTGGAGTCACATTCTCCTGGGGAGCAAGGGACAAGTTCAGTGGACACGTACAAATAAAATAAAAATAAAAGGATCTTAAATCTGTTATTTTTTGTAAGGACGACTATGAAGCTTACTATCATCAAAAGAAGTCTTAAAATTAATAATGGATGGTTTTAATGAATGATTTGAAGGATTTGCATTATAATTACATATAGCTAGGAAGTCATGAAACAATCCTAAACATTCCTCATATATCATCATATCCATTTTCTTCAAAATAATTGTAATATATCTGACCAAAATGTTAAAGCATCATAAAATCTCATGTGAATTAAATATTTCAGAAGTTAGAGGATAACATTCTCTTCACTCTCTATTTGATGAAATAAAGGAAGTAGGTTGAGCATAATAATATAGAGGAAGAGGAAATAAAAATAAAACAAGAATGCTATACAGTTATCATTTTACTGTCGTGGACCTTGTAGCTCCAGAATTTTTATTAACTGCTAGTTGGTGCACAATGGATTCATTAAGTGCTAGGATCAACTGTTAAAAATAATCTGTCTTTATATTATATTGTTTGAAAACTTGATAGAGCTTTAGACTATATGTTTTTTGGGGGAAATGATTTCTTTCAAAAGAATAATATTTGAAAACTCCCTAGGAATATATTTCTCTGGCCATAATTGACCAGCTACAGTTTTAGGAGATCAGTATTTGGCTTGTGTGTTTACATCTTTTTCTTTAGAAAATGTCTTTTTTTATATAAATAGAATAGTTATGAATGTCCTTTTTCCCCCAACTTACAAAAAAAAAAAAAAAGAAATAATACAGTTAATATGAAAGAGCTAAGATGTTGTGTGGAGTTTGAGCAGTAAACTCAGACCTAGAATAAAAAGTGTGATAAATAAAGACTTTGATTTCTCATGTGTAAAATAAAGGATTACATTAAATAACCTTCTAAATTTAATTCTGATTACTTTATGATTCATAATATTGATTCTTAAGAACCATTACTCTTTTTTTTGACAAAGCAATGTCAGACACAGATGTAAAAAAAAAAAAAACTAAATCCTGTGAATGAATCGACAGAGACAGAGTGCTCTTCTTAAAATAGCTATGGTTTCTTACATATTTGTTAAAATGTTCTATGCTCCTGTCATTGTCAATTTCACTTGATAAATTATATAAAAAAAGAAAGGCACACTGGTTTTCATACCCTTGCTTGTCAGTAAATCAGTGACTTCCATGGCTGTCCACATATACTTAGAATTCATGCCTGCCCACATGTACTAAATACATATTCTATGTATTTGAATTGTTTTTGTTAACATTTTTATGCGCTCAAAGTGCCCATGTGCTTTATGTTGAGTTAAGAAGGCAGGACACGTAGGGACATAGTACTTATCTCTACTTCTGTATCAAATAGGATCCTTTTCCCTCTAATAATATGTTTACTTTCTTATTCATCTCAAGAAGAAGAGATACTACAGTGAGCAGAGAATATCAAACGAGATGACATTAAGTCCCTTTTGAGGTTAATTTGTCTATCTGTGGTAGGTGGAGTGTTGGTTCTCCAAAAGATATTTCTATCTGAAACCTTGTTAAAAAAAGTAAATGTAACTTTTTTAGACAGTGGGTCTTCACTGTAATTAAGTAAACATCTCGAGATGACACTATCCCAGATTAATCAGGGTGGGCCTTTAATCCACTGACATGTGTCCTAAGAGAAGAGAAAAGGAGAAAACATACAGAGAAGGCCATTTGAAAGGTGAAACAGCGACGGGAGTGATGCACCCTCAGGAACACTGAAGCTTTCAGACGCTGGAAGAGGCAAGGAAGGGTTCTCTCCGAGAGCCCCCACGGGGAGTAAGGACCTACAGACATGCAGATTTTAGATTTCTGGTCACCAGAACTGTGAGAGAATAAATTTTTGTTATTTTAAAACATCTAGTTTATGGTCATTTGTCACAGCAGCCTTAGGAAACTAATAGGTTATCATTGCCACAAACTTTATAAAACCTGATACTAACACATACTTGGAAGGGCAAACCAGTTAGGAGCTATATGGCATACTCTAATTGGGTAAATAAAGAAAATATAACAAAATAACTATTTACAAAGACGAAGTCAGGGTACAGGGAAGCTATAGGTGGTAGTGTGGTAACAATATACCACAGATTGTGTGGCTTAAACAACAGAAATTTATTTTCCCACAGTTCTGGAGGCTGGAGGTCCAAGACCAAGGTGCTGGTAGGGATGGTTTCTCCTGAGGCCTCTTCTTTGGTTTGCACATGGCCACGTTCTCCCTGTGTCCTCACATGACCTTTGATCTTTGGGCTGCCTCCCTGGTCTCTCCTATGTATATCCTGATTTCCTTTTCTTATAAAGACACCAGTCAGGAGGGATTAGGGCACACAATAAGAGCCTCATTTTACCTTAAGTACCTTTTTTAAGGCTCTATCTCCAAATACAGTCACATTCTAAAGTACCGAGGGTTAGGGCTTTCACATATGAATTTTGAGGGGAGACAATGCAGTGCATAACAGTGCTCTTAGCAAGGGTTGGCCTCAAGGGGTGAGGACAGGAAGAAGTCATAAGAACCCAGAAACAAAGAGGGCTTTGTGGAGAGGTGTTCCTAGCAGGAGCTGTGAGCACTGGTGGAGAGAGAATAGTGAAGCCCCAGAGGAAGGCAAGCAACAGAATGAATTCTTCCCTCCTTTATTCTTCTCCTGGAACAACAAGAGGGCAAGAAAAAATATCTCTGTGGTATATACCCCTCAGCCTTCCAGCACACAGAGCAAGGTTGATAGGGTAGCAAGAGGATCATCCGAAGACGCCAATGGAAGATACCTAGCATAAGTGAAAATTGAACATTATTTTATGGAGGCGACTTGTAGCCAAGTCTGAAGCCTGAATGTATTAACAAAAAAGGTGTAGAATAATAATAAAGTATTTCTTAACCACTCTTATTATAACTAACGAGTTGATAAAAACAACATGAATAGGTAAAATATGTTGTCACAATTATAGGCATGTCTTGGGAGACTTAAAAATACTAAGTTTTATGGAATTATTTTTCATATTTTTGATAAAGTGTATGTATACATGTGTTTATAAACACTGAGTATTTTAAAGCATCACACCAGTTGGCAGGTATTCTAAAATTTAAACCCTGAATGCTAAGCAGGGCTGTGCTTCTGATATTCAAATTGCATTTAAACACATTTGAAAGTTTCTGTACTCTAGGCATCACTTTGTTAAGTGGATAGATTATTAATATCCAATAACCTAATGAAATTATAGGATATTATTTTAATAAATCAATTGCTAGAGAAATGCTTTTTGTGAGTGTAGCATGTTTCTTAATGTATTTTCACCACCCAGCACTAATTGATATTTGATAAATGTTTATTTAACCTAATTAAACTGCAAATAGGCGTAGGCTCAATTTCTTAGGTATATAAATAAGCTGCTAGAAGATAATTATTATTTGAACATATTTATGCATTGGCAACTGCATAATAGGGGGTAAATATTTGGATTTATTGCCAGGCTGTCTCTTTTCCTCATGGACTCCTTAGTCATTTTACATTAGAATTTTTCCTGGGTAAAATAAATTAAAATAATTTTTTTTACAAACTGACTCATACATTCATATGTATGTTGAATTTCTAATCATATTTGGCTAGTAAAGTGAGCTACTTTTGGGTGGAAAGTTGTCAGAAGTATTCTTGAGATGATTTGTACATGAAAAAACCTAATTTTTAGATCCCTAAAATAATTAAATTAATGGTTGTATATGTTTTCATATGTTTTCCTAAGAATAGACAACGTTCTCATTAAAATTTGTGACAAATTTCGCTAAGAACAGTAGAGTTAAGGAGTAGCCGAAATTAAAGAACCGAAAATGTATGCAGCCTCCTGAAAGAAAACAGCCACTAGAGGGCACTACTGCTCTTTATCAAATCAACTTGTAGCCATAATACGAATAAATACTGAAGATTGAAAACCTAGGGGTTCAAGGTGGCAAATTTAGACTGTATATGAAATACTCTAAGAGAAGAAAAATAAATTCATTACAGTTAATATTACTTATCCGACAATTTCAGACACCTGAGCACTTAAATCGGCACTTCCATCAAACTAATTTTAGTAGTCTTTCAGGGGTATAGGTAGAAAAACAAAATGAACATAAAGGAAAAGATATTTATGGCACTCCACAGTAACTTTGCTCAGGTAAATCCTGTTATGTATTCATTGTAAAGGTTTTTACTTCTCATGTTATAAAATAATAATAGTAATAATAACCTAGCTACATAGATTAGTTTCCCTTTGAAGTGCTGTGATATATTTACTCATACACAGTTTGTAACACACATTCATGCTTACACATCCAGAGTGAGAAGGGGAAGACAGGTAGTATAATCATCAATTTAAAAGGGAAGAAATCGAGGTGCAGGATGTTATTGCCTATCTAAATCACAGAGGAGTTGGGGTGTGAATGTGCATTTGTGTCTGTGCACACACAGGGGCAAAGAGCCATGAAGAACGGTTTTTTTTTCTGTAAAATTGAAAGAAAGAATGATTCGCAATTAAATTGTGTGTTATACACACATACATAACATACTCATTTTAGAGACAGAAAATGAAAATTATGTTTTATTAATAGCAAGTATTATGCTCATTAATAAAAATCAGTAAAATACTGTGTTTACTATGAACTAAAAAAGTGACTAACATAGAAATATAAGACACATCCTCTGGTGTAAAACAATGGAAATAGAGTTAAGGGGACAAGACGTACATGCCAAAACTACACACATTGCGTTCTTTTCTGTGAAAAATATGCTGAGTGTTGTATATACGAAATTTGGGACCTCACTGTGGTTCAGTAAACTAAAGCATTTTATGGAAGGGATAGAATTTGAACTTGGCCTTGAAATATGAGCAAAATTCAGATAGGTGGTAAGGGCATTGCAGCGTGGGAAGAGACTCAGAGATCTGGATGATACAGACAGACATGGTGGCAGTCCATACTTAAATCTGGCTGGAGTAGGGGTAGGCAGGAACAGATGGAGGAGTCTAGAAAATAGGTTAGGGACAGATTGTGGGTAATTTTGAACACCAGGATGAGTTACTTTGATATGATGCAAAGTATTTAAATCAAATGTGTGACATGATCAAAGCGGTATTTAGGAAGATTAACCTATTTGCAAGATAGATTTATGCAAGAATAAACTTCAGTGAGAGAAGACGTGTGAAGACTCTTTCATAGAACAAATTTGAGATGTTATAAGCCTTAGTTAGGACAGTGGTGACCCTTTAACCTTGCTTGGCTTTTCTCTTCCTTTGACTTTCCTGAATCGTGACTACCTGCTCGGCCTTTCGCTCATCCAGCATCTGCTCTAGAAACTGCTCAGCTGTGTGCTTGTGGTCCTTCAACTGCCTGTCTAGCTGATTGATGACCATGCTCTGATCTGCTGTACCAAAATTATTGTTGATCAACTATTGCTCACTTTAGTGCTAAATTGTTTCCTTGGTGTAGGATATGTCGACATGTGTAGACTGCCTGCCTGAACTCCTGCATCCTGTCTCCATCTCCAAGCCCTGCTTGGCTTTTCCTAATCCTGACTCAGGACAGGAGCATGGGGGCAGCCGGACAGTCTGGGCATGGGCGGGCTGAAGGCCACCTCTCTACTGGAAGCAATGCCTGGGCCATGTGGCCAGGACCTGCAATGGAGAGAGAGGGGCAAGACCGCAGGGTCTTGGCCCACCAGCCAAATGGCACCTCAGCCCTACTGCAGCACCTACCATCCACACAGTCAATCAAACTGAAAACGTGGGAATTATCCTTTATTGCTCCTCCTCTCTCACTCTCATCCTTCCCAAAACAGCTAGAAATATTTTTTAATCTCTTTCTTTCTTTCCCTACCTCTTTCTCTTGTCCTAGTTTAGGTAACATCACATTTTCCTAGAACTCTTGCCATACCTTCTTAACTGGTCTTCTTGATTCTAAGATTTTTCTCTTTCTTTGTTGTTGGTCACATTGCCCCTTCACATGGAACACCCTTTTAACAACTATTAGCAGAACTAAAAATCCCAATTTAGGAAACTCAGCTAGAGGGTCACCTCACAATGACTTTCTTGATTATTCAGATCCCCACATTAACTTGGTGCTTCTAATAGACTGTTCACTTCTTCTCTGTTTCTGTACAACCCTGCACATGCTTCTGTACTCTGCATGTGAAACACAGACAAATGGCCAATAAACATATGAAAAATGCTCAGCATCACTAATCATGGGGAAATGCAAATTAAAACCACAATGAGATATCACCTTATCCCCATTTGAATGGCTTTTATTAAAAAATCCAAAAACAACAGATGTTGGAGTGGATGCAGAGAAAAAGGAATGCTTATACACTGTTGGTGGGACTGCAAATTAGTACAACTTCAATGTTAAACAATATGGAGATTCATCAGAGAACTAAAAGATGACCTACCATTCTATTCTATCCAGCAATCCCACTACTGGGCATCTACCCCAAGGAAAAGAAGTCATTTTATCAAAAAGACACCTGCACTTGAATGTTTATTGCAGAGATGTGGATTCAACTCAAGTGCCCATCAACTCAAGAGTGGATTAACAAAATGTGGTATATGCATACTGCGGAGTACTACTCAGCCATAAAAGGACAAATTAATGCCTTTTGCAACAATTTGGATGGAACTGAGACCATTAACCTAAGTAAAGTATCACAAGAATGGAAAAACAAACACCACATGTATTCACTATTAAACTGGAACTAACTGATGAGCACACGTGTGCACAGAGGAAGGTAAAACTTAGTGGAAATCAAGTAGGGAGGAGGCGGAAAGTGGGGGGAAACCTACCCAATGGGTACGATGAACAGTATTTGGGTGATTGACACACTTATAGCCATGACTCGAGCATTGCAAAAGCAATACATATAACCCAAACATTTGTACCCCTTAATTCTTTGAAACAAAAAAAAAAAATTAAAAAAAAGAAACATAGTATCATGATCATGCTTTTGGGACTATTTCCCCCAATAACTCAAGAGATCTCTGAGGACAAAGAACATATGCTACTGTTTCTGCAGAACTCAGCTTAAAACTTAATACATAGTAGACATTCAATAAGCGCTCATTAAATAAATAAATAAATAAATAGATCTATCTTCCTACTTTATTTACCTTCCATGGTAAATAAGAGCTCTTATTTTTCTGTTACATTTGGCACTATAGCAACTATGTGGCAGGGACTTAACAAACGTTTGTTTGATGACTCCATCAACATACACTGTATTTTTTTCTCTCTCTTATGGTCTTATGTAAGAAAGTCTCATATTGTATATCTCTTCTTAATAATTTGATTGTACCTTGTAAAAAAATCTTAGAAATCCAATAAAATTTTACTTCAAACAAAGTGGTGGTGGAAAATTTAGCAAAATTTTAGTGTAGATGATTTGGAGATTCTTACGCATTTTCAAAGTCTAGACAAGAGTTCATTTTAGATGAAACAGGATTACGAGAACTATGCAAGACATCAATTGTCTCCACAAATACTAATGACATATAATATAATTAATATACTATAATATGATTAGTATAATACATGATTAATATAATGAATGTGATTAATATAATGCAGTGTAATATTTTATGTTGGAAAACCCTCTTTGGCTGAGTTAGATTTCTATGAAGAGCTTGGTATAGGGAAAAGAAATTGACAGATTGTCAGAAGCCCAAAAATATAGAAATATAACTGGGTATTAGTTAGATTTTATATTGAATCATTTGATATCAATGTACATTTTCTATTTTACTTAAGAATACAACACGTTTGTTTCTGAAAATCTAAGAATTGGCAACTTCAAAACCTCTCTGTCCAGGCAACCGCTAATTCCATCTGTTGTTGGCTGGC
This sequence comes from Indri indri, assembly GCA_004363605.1. Classification (NCBI taxonomy): domain Eukaryota; kingdom Metazoa; phylum Chordata; class Mammalia; order Primates; family Indriidae; genus Indri; species Indri indri. Next base: position 15,722 of record RJWJ010024962.1, on the reverse strand, counting down.
AGAGTAGGCTAACATTTGTCATGGGTCATAGTTTTGCTTGGCATTTTGTAAAAAGTTCTCAAGTAACAGAGTTTCTGTGATTACAGAGAGTTACCCAAAGTTTACGTGTACTATGCTTAATGCTCAGTGAATTACTCAATCAAGTAAAAGCATTTGTCCAATCTGCCATTTGCTGTCAAATGATTGGGGCATTTGACTGCTTGACTGCACTTGTAATGTTGTATTGGTTCTTTTGAATTCATACATTTGACTTCATTTCTAATACTTATGATGATTACATAGAGAGGTAAGACATATCTTATCAGACGAAGTCAGTGAAATCTGACTGATACTTCAGGCCCACCTCTGATATGAACTGTGTTAGCATGATTCCTTAATAAAATTTTATTCTTTCATAATATCATTTATATGCTATGGACTGGTATATTTGAAATAGTGCTAAACTAGACTTAGAAAAGCTTGATTTCTAGTCCTGCTTCTGCCATTAAATAGTTGTAATATTTTGGCACTTGTTTTACTGATCTCTAGAGATTTTAGCATTAGGATGATGTTCCATTCATTTTTAATACCCCTCCAAGCTATACTTCACATCCTTAGTAAATGGTATAAACAAAGAAAATTCTTGATAACCCATGTTTCAGTTAATAAATACCTTTTCAAGTCTTAGATTAAAGATAATTAAAGCAATAATAAAATATATGAAAGTAATATTATAAAATGATTGAGTAGTGGAACAAGAATCAATCAGATCTAGAATAATAAGGTAAGCCCAAACTCTTTCAGTCCCTATAAGATTTTAACTGAAAGGAATTCGTAGGAAATAGAATATTGCTTGTTTTATGTGAGCAATGACTAAATAGGATTGTAAAAGCCTCCATCATAAGATGAGTACTCTCGAAAACCATGAATGATGAGTAAAAATCAACCTGGAAAAATGCAAAAGTGACTAATACATTAATATTTTTAATGAGCTGCCAAAATCTGAATAAATCAAATATTAATGTTTAATTTGGCAGTATGGTCTCAGGAAAATAGAAAAAAAAAAAAAAAAGAAACATGAAGTGTATATGCCGGAAAAACAAGTAAGAAAAGATGTTTTAAAAAACTGTGTGTTTTCCCCCACCAATATTCTCAAATTAATGTCCAAATGAATGTCAATGGTTACATTCTTTGCTGAGGTATTTTTGCTTACCATTGAAATGTAGTCATTTCTACAATGAAACCAAACTTTATTATCAAAAGACACAAATGCAAATGAACTAATTATGAAACATGAAATTCAAATTGTATGTTTTATCAGAAGTGTAGCAATCAAATGAATTCAAGTGATAGCCAATAAGAATTAGCCAGTTTTCCAGGAAAATTATTAATTATCATACTAGAGATCATTGATAAAATAGACTATGTAACGATCGGTTATAAACATAAAAAAAGAAAAGTTACTTAATAAATTTCATCATTTAAAACTCAAAATCATGCTTCAACTCTATTTCAAAGCTTGTCCCGGATAAAAGAAAGAACAGTCAATACTTGATTTGAATCACTTGACTTCAAAAGTCCTTACATCTCATTGCTGACCTAGTTGGTTTAGAATGAGAAATATCACTTGTTGATACTTCCCAAACATTTTTTTGTGCTGCCATTACTAACTTGATTCCCCCACAATTACTCCGGCTGCCCACAAACCTTCTACCTTACAACTTTTCCAGAGACTGCATCATCGCAAAAGCCTATTTGCATCTCCACCCAATTCCTGTATCACCACAGAATAATCCTGGATTTAAGAGTGCCCACTGTCAGCTGCTTGAAGAGTTAACAATGACTACTGCTCCTTCAGCTTTCATTAATGAGAGTAGGAAGTATTATACGGATGAAAATTAGCTTTGAGTTCACCAGAAGTGATTTGGGGGCACCTATTTTCTGCAAAACACTTTGCTATCATTGTGGCTGGTTTAGTGAATAAGGTAGATATGGGCCTGTCCTCATAGAAGCTGCATTCCATTTGGAGAAAGCCACGTTGCCTAGGCTGTGACTTGTTATGAATGGGATGATTCACCTCTCACTCCTGATGTTTCCATTCATGTGGAGGGAAGTCCAAAGATATAATCCTTCTAGCTTCATTCTGCCTTTGGGAGATGAAGTGATATTTTAGGTAGGCAAATTAAAAAAAAAAAACAAAAAACAAAAAATAATTGGGCATGCTTGGCTTAAATCACCTATACTTTATTGGAAGAAATTGGCATTCTGCACTGTTCCTGCAGGTCCAGGTTACCTGCCAAGGATAGACAGCCCTGCCTAAACTCAGGTGGCTAAATTTACTCAGTCCTAGAGTCCATTGGGTTCTCAATGTTAATACTTCAAACTGTTATTATAACTAAGAAAAGCAGTATTTTACCTTTTTTGTTATCAGTCTGTTTTTTTAAATTGTTCAATTAGTTTATTACCTGGTCGCAAGATAAAGTACTTATGTATTGAGATCCCTCAGAGACCTGCGACACTATCAAAGTGTGAGAATGGGTGAATGGAAAGAATATTTATTATCTTAACTTTTGTAATACTCATTATTTCAATATGTATTTTTGTAATAGAAGGAAAAAATAAACACAGATAAACTTTAAAATCATCATTTTCCAGCATCAACATTAGCTGTGTTATAAGACATCCTATAATTCCTAGAAATTATCCTATGTTCATTTATGATTCTGGCTTAATTTTTGAAAAGGGAAGAATGAAAAATAGGCTTCTCATACTTTAGGATCTTTGTCAATAAACCTATGATAAACTGGTAAATAAATAAATAATTAATATTTAAATGAGATAGAATATTATTATTTAGACCAAGAGCCAGAATAAGCCACATACTACATGTGCTTGGGAAATCTAGACACAATGGCTCCAAGGAATAGTTGATTTAAAACTTAAAATACTACACCATTTTGGTATTGAATTTCTGATCAGTTTTGAGCTCCAACTTTACTACAAGGAAGCAATTTATAAAGCAGCTCTATTTCTTTTTGGTTTTGCCACCATTAAAAAAAAAAAAATGTAAATTTGTGGATATTAAACTCTCTTGACTTCACCATCTTTCTGTAATCCAGGGTGCATGATAATTTATTGAGCTTTTAGCAAGATCCTAATACATTATCTTGATCTTCACTCACCTAGGGCATAAGGCACCTGGAGAGTAGGTAGTGAGATTAGAATCTAAGCGCCTAATTTGGTAAACAAATGATATCACAGTTCTAATAGTTGTAACAGTAAATGTTTTGCAATACCAAAATTCCATACCATATAAATATGCACACTTTACTTTTCATTACTTGGTCTCCCACAGTGCACTAATTTCCTACATTATTTTAACTTTCTGAGAGTCTTTTGGTATGCAAGGACTAAAAATTATAGAAACACAAGCATTTATGAAATGTGTGTATTTTATATTAGCAAATAGTAAGAGAAATTACATTGTTATATTTTTACATTTAAAGCTATATTTTAAAGAAATTTAGAACAATCTTGTTATTTCATAATTCTCTGAGATATGTAAATCATTTTTTGAAAACAGCTCTCATGTAAAACAGAACGAAAGAAAATTGTGGTTGATAAAACAGTGTGTGCTGTAGTCCAGATATACAAAAAACAATTTTTTAAGTGAAAATGAAGTTTATCTACAAGCATGATAAACAAGAGGGTCAAGAAGTCCAAGAGCCCGAAACTGAAATGCCTTAACAACCCAGTCCAGGGACTCAAATTACTGAAGTGAGATTGGTATTGGTAGCAATGGGAATTTGGCTGAATTGGAGAGCAGAGGTCCCATCTAGAGATGTTGCTAGTACTCGACTCCAGACAGGCTCAGTGTTGCTATATCTTCTTGAGTTATTTCAAAAAGTAGCTGGAAACTAAGCTTTTATATGAAGTTTCTTGATTTTAAAAGCTGTTTTGTTTGTTGAATCAAATGAATCTGTAGGTTAGTTTAGCCCTTAGGTCCACCACTTAGAAATTGTTGAAATGACTGATGTGGGGAGGGACCCAGGCACTGAAGTCCCTGGACTGGGGGATATAGAGACAGGAACCAGGCTACTAGGAATCCTTGCAGTCTCTAGAGAAGGAAAGCCATTCAGACACAACCATGACCATGTCAATCGGCTTGCAATACTGCTGCAGACAAAACTTTTACAAGTATTGGCAATTTCTGGTTTTTGGGGATATTTTTGCTGCAATGTAGTGAGTTATGTTTCTTGAAGCACCCAGAAAGATGACAGCATATAAAAATATCCATAGCCACCTCCAGTTCTTGGAAACTCAGATGCTCTTGATTGTAGGCATTTTGAAAAAACATAGGTCATTTGTATAGAGAGCTATTTACTGGATGTTGTTATTTTTAATGTCATATTCCTCTTAATTTTCTTTCCTTTTAGATTCTCATTATCAAGCTTTCCTTTGGCTCCTATTTCTCTGGATAGCAATGGTGGATCAAAGGACATCATTGGCATGTTTGTCTTTACTTCAATTTCTGTGTAGAAACAAACAAACACATACGTAAATAATGCCAAGAGTAGTTTGCTCTTAAACAAATTCCCTAAGTATCTCTTCCTTGGAATATGGTATCATTGTTCAATTTAACTCTCTTAGCCTTTCAGACAATTATAGACACATGAGGCAGATATTCTTATGGTAAAACTATCTAAGTGGAAATTTACTTAATGGTAAACATTTAGTCAGTAATTAATACGTAAGTTAAAATTTCCCATGCTGCCTAGACACCCATCTGTGCATGCATTTGACCACACTCTCTTCCTCTTGGCAGAAATTTGACTGAGGAACCTCATTTCTGATGTTTTTAGAGAACATGATAGAAACACATATGTTTGTTTACTTATTTTCTTTTTGTACAGTTGGATCAATAGGCACATGATCAATTTCTCCCAAGATTGTACATTTTGGGTGGACATGAAACTATATAGAAAGAAAGCATTCAGATAAGAATCAGAGAAATGATCTAATGGGGTTGGGGAGGAGAAAACAAACTTTTTGTCTAGAAAAGTTAGCACTTTTGACAAAACAAATGGAGAAAAGAGTGGTATGCTGAGAAAAATGGTATCTGTTGATTACGGTCTATTAAATAATGTATGATAAATATCTATACGACAGTTCTCATGGGGGTCAACTTCTCCATTTTTTCAAAATTCCATTTATGTGTACCCTTCAACTTATTTAGGAGAAGGGACAGGAATATGGTATTCCTCAGAAAGAACCTCACTTCAGGATGTGAGCTTTAATTCTTCTGCAAACCATCAGTGATTCAGCCATCTTTGAAGGGTCCTCAACCATGTACCTCATTGGGTTTCTTTATATCCTCTTTCTCACAATGCCACTTTGGCAATTGGAAAATACATAAAGTTTGGAAGGAGAAAAGTAAGAAAGGCATATGTTGGAAATTTTTTCCTCTCTCCACAAATGGCTTCTTTTCCATCCATAAAATCTCTTTTGTTACATTTTATGGATTCTCATTCCATTCACTTTTCAACTTGTCCTTTAGATACATTCCTATCTGCTTCCATTTCTATCAGCTACAGTCCAGCTATGCTGCCACCAGGATGACTAGCAATTATATTAAAAATAAATATGCTTTTCTTATTATAACAGCTTTCTGAACCTAAAAACTCTGCATGCAAGTGTGCGTGTGCACATACACATACACACACGCATAGACACACACATAACCCCCGCGTTACCTCCCACCCACTCTTTATGATCTTTTCTCATGTCGTATAGTCTGCTGTGTTCTTCAAGGTCTCCTTCGGAAGTGAATTAATTCTAGAATCCTAAATGATCTAACCCTCACCACCACTTTCTTCTAATTGAATAGTATAATCCATAGCCAACTATATTACGTATTGTTTTGTAAGAGACAATAAGTTCAGTTAGAAGAGTCGTAGCAGAAATGTGAATGAAGTTATGCCAATTATTTTACCTTCTGTAAGTTTGGCCAGTGGTGCACGCTGCTCCCTCTGTCAGAGTGTACTTAGTAAGAATTCTACTGCCCTTCACTTACAATGTTTTGAAAGATACCTTCGAATGGAGTATAACAGTCCCAAAATCCGAATACAATCATTCACCAATTTGCTCCAATCTCAGCAGGTTTATCTAATTGTCCCTGAGAATCAGGCCTTCTGAGCCTGACTTACTTGTGGTTCTGCTTCACAGTGATGAACTCAGCATGTGACCCGGCGAATGAAGGACAATTCCCATTAATACTCTCATTGCAGTGGCTGACTAACGAGTATTGCCAGAACAAAAATTGTCTTTAACGACTGATCTCAAACATGTGTTTTTATGTGTCCAGTAGCTTCTGTTAAAATTCTTCATTGTCAATTGCAGATGAGGAGCAAGGGAACACAGGCCTCGGAAAAGGGTACACTACACGAAATCTGCAATTAGGAACGAGCACAGCTGTCAAAACGGAGAGTCAGGGACACATGCAGAGAGCATGTCACGGAGAAGCTGCCACTGGAAAAGTTAGGAAGCAAACGCTTAGCTGACATTGCAGTACCAGCAAATGTACACGGATTTTCTTTCCCCCTTAACTATCCGTCCTTTATTGTAATGATCAAATTAGCAAGTGTGTTAGAGAGAGTGCCATGCTCCTGGGAAGGGGCAATCATTTCTTCTCCTCTCACTCATATTCCTGGCTGACAGTTCCCTAGGGGGACGGCAGAAGTAAATTTAGACCTGCCCTGAACGGAGGCGAGTCAGCTCATTAGCAGCTGCCATCACAGCACTTTACCTTCAGCTCACAGATGGAGACAAGGGCCCTTTGAAGGCGATTCTGAGGCAGCTTCGCCCAGAGCGGCATAAGTGGGGATCCTGTAAAGTGTCGTTTCCCTGGAAACCAAGTGCAACAAATACCCTGTTTTCATCAGTGCAGGATGCGTATAGTTCACACATAAATGCTGGGTTTGTGGAGAAATTTGCACAGTGGATGCCTGTGTGTAGATACATGTAAGCAAGAGGTCTTAAGGACTGTCAATCAGCTTCTTTATGGAGTCATGAACCCCCTTTGAAAGAACAGCGTGTTCAAAATGGTCTGGCATAAATTATTCTGATATGATGTATGGATGATTCAGAGTTCCTGTATGAAATATAGTATTCCCTTATGCAATTTAGAAAAAGCTATCAATTTTAATTGAATTAGATCTTGCTTCAACATAAAGGCCAATCTTGTTAATTTCAATCCCCAGATTTTTACTTGTGGGAACACCAATAGTGGAACTTTATCTTATTAATACCTCAAGTAATAATATCATCCTGATTTCACCCACACTCATGTGATTCAAAATACAAGTGGTACATCCCATCAAATTAAAGTATCAGGAGAAACTCCTCAGAAAGGAATTCAAAGGGTAACTGTTCAAGTAGAAAAGTTCATAAAAAATAAATTGCCTACATATAATATAGATTAGCGGCACTTTTAACAATAGCAACTTAAATATCCATTCAAGCAATTCCCTAAGTGCTTCCACTGTATGCACACTAAGCCAGAAACTGATCCGACATCACAGCTCAGCTCTTAATTGCTTAACATGTTTTTCACAAATAATTCAATGATGCGAAGTTTATATTTTGGTATTTATGGAAAATGTCAGTGACATCACAGACTAGCAGTCTTTACACTGTTTTTGTAGTTAGTATTGATCTTTTCCATATTTCCTACTTGAATCTTCACTCTTTTTGAGTGGCATAGTCTTTATTAAAAATGTCCTAAACCTCTCAGGTCCAGGGTCGGTATTATCCTGAAGTTAAACACAGGGAAAAGGAGGGATCGAGAACCTCAGTCTTTATCTGAATTCACGTGATGAATTATTAAGAGCCAGGTCTTCAGATTTTCCCTTTTACCATCTAATCGCTAGTTTATGATAGACTATAATTCAACTCTATCTAATTAATTAGTCTGTATAATCATAATGGTTGATTAGTTAATATAGACACATGCATTTATTTAACTGCAATTTGATCTACTTAGGTTTGAAATATGGTTTTGTACCTTCTAGACTGTCAGGAGAATGAAGTTCTTCCCTTTTTATGTCTTGCATATTAAATGTCCTTTTTACTTTGGCATTACTGGATCATGGCAGAGTTTGGTCTATGGATTCTCCATGCGAGTTAGCTCAAGTTTTCATTTTCTCAGCCATTAGTCATACAGTTCTAAATGTGTTACAAAAAATGCTGAAGTTGAATGTTTTTTACTCTACTGTGTGTTACTAATGGGATTTTACCAAAGAGCATGACCTCTAATCATATTAATATTTAATCAAGCAATAAACATGCCTTTCTGCCAAGCTCAAAGCCAACAGAACTCTCTCTGGTGATGTTTTTTCTATTAAATTGACAAGGATTTCTTTTGCTTTATCTCATTATTCTAAAATTGGGGGAAATATCTGAGTATTCAATTCCCAGTAAGCTTCTTTTAAACTCTCATGTCTAAATAAGTGAAGTATCCCACAGTGCACTTTATATATTTTCTCAAAGCTTTGTGTTTTTAGAAATGACCTCAAAAAAAAAAATGAGCCTATTAGATAAAGGGTTTACAAATAAGAGGAAGAAGGAAAGATAGCCAATCATTAAATTTAAGTGTTAGCATTTTAAAATATTGAGAAATTGTAAAAAAAAAGTGAGTGTGCCAAGGAAAGCAATGAACATTTATATAATACTAGGAAAAGCAGTCCAAAGTAAAAGCAATGTGCTTAGATTGTACTTAAATATTTATCGTATGGAAGAAGCTGGGACTGGGACAATGCTACATAGTCATCATACTGTTCTTTCCTCCTGGGCACACAGAAAGCAATTTACCAGGTAATCCTCTACCTCCTTGCAGTCATGATGGGGTGGGTACTTCTGGCTGAGTTTTGGTCAATAGTTTCTGGGCAGAGGTGATACAAACCACCTCCAGTCTTAATTCTTAAGGGTCATCCTGCAGTATCTTGCAGACTTCTCTTCCCCATCTACAGTAAACTTGAAAGCCTTCTGTTTCAGAGGAAGTTGCTGCAAGACACAAAAGCCTGGGCCCCTATAGCTTAGAAATGTGCTGTCTTCTGCTATAAATACTATGGGACACAGCTAACCTCCTGGAATTTCTTAAAATTAATTTATAGATCGATTCTGGCATTCATTGTGAAATCAGCTAAAACGTGCAATTCTTAAGTTGTGTTTTTGAAGATGCTCTCAATGGTATACGTCTTAATTATGGCAGAGTTCAGTTTCTTCCATTGATCAGCCTTTTTATTTTTGTCTTTAACTTTGCTCTTCCCATACTTAGGTAATTTAATTCATGGCTGACTGAATATGCTCCAATACCAAGTAAATTTTATTTTTGTGTGTGTATTTTTTAGCAAAGAGAGGGGAAGTGAGACAGATGCTTCTCTCTCTCTCTCTGAGTCTCTGTCTACCATTTGTGGATTTAGTTGTGAAAGGAGCAGCCCTCATCAAGAAGGAGCCTGTGCATTGCTGGTCCTCAGCTTGTCCAGGCTGAATCAAAGGTAGTGGAGCTTTACCAGCCTGCCACGTGTGTGACATGGCATGTCAGCCCAGCACTTGTGTTGCTAGCAAGCCTTCCTTTACTTTAATATTCAGAGGAATATAGTTGTTATTGCTCAGCTTCTGTTCTTAAAAAGACAGTATACACTCAGTGATTATTCTGAGAGAGCCATTTTCATCAAAACATTGGGTTCTCTTTGTTTTGGGTTCACGTCTCTCTCAGCTCCTTTTCTCTAGGATCTGACAGAAAACTACTTGTTCCAAAGGGATTCCCCTCTAACTTGGCAGTTGTTTATTTATTTGATTTATTCTAGCAATGATTTTTTTGGTCCATCTCAAATTATTCGTTTTCAAAAGGAATGAATATGGATAGAGTTAGATCTTTGCTACCCGTTGGTTAAATTTTATCCTACAATATTCCCATGAAAGAGTCAGAAGGTGGTCTCTCTGTTTCATGAGAAATTTATGCAAGAGGGTCAAAATGAATGATCTGGAAAAGGATAAATGTTGTCAATTTCTTAAGTACTAGTTCCAAACAAATGCTGTGGAATATAAGAGTACTTGCCAACATTTGCACTCTTAACTCAATTTCCCACAAAAGGAGCAGCTGGGAAAAAAAAAGTATTAAAAATCCATTACCTGTTGTTTAAGAACCAAAATAGCATTTTTCAGAAGCTCCTTACCAAGCAATTGAATGCAGCAGGATGACGTACAGTGGTAGTGAGGGTTAGGCTGGTATTGACATTTTGCTTTCTTACTTAAATGATTCACTAAATTCGATCAAGGAATTTAATTTCTTTTTCAAGCCTTTATGAATTTTCTCTAATACAGGAATGATCCGAGACAGAACACTCAAGAAAATTAAACAGAGACAAAAAAAATTTTTTTTAAGTCCACACAGCACCCTGTGGAGGGCACTCATGGACCATCAAACACAAAACTGAGAGTTTCTTGACCAAATCTCCCAGTACTGTTTTCAAGGCAAATTCAGATTTGTTTGCTATATATCCACAATATATTCATGAAGCAAGACTTAAATGGTAGGGCTAAGCCTAAACTGGAGGCAACCACTTTTTAATAAGTTCTCGTAAGTACTTTCATGTACTTAGAATCTAGTCATGGTGCTAGTTATTAGGCAAGTTCAGTATATATAAATTCTTTTATCTACATCTAACATGGAAGAAAACAAATCCACAGGGTGAAATCAATAATAAACCTGCCACTATTTAACAGGGGTCATGTTGCATATGACAGAGACAAAAGAGACTTAGAGTAATTTAGTGTCTTTTAAAACAAAGACAGGCTGTCCCCGGAGTAAGCAACATCACAAAGCTTCCAGGTCTTTCTCTCTAAGGCCAGGACAGAAATAACATCTCCTGTCCCTGAGAGGGAAGTAAGTAGGACTCACAGGTCAACACTATCCCTGCCAGCCCAGAGTCTGAACCCTTTTAGGACCTAATTAGTAGAGATGCCAAGGGCTGGCTTTGGAGGAGGTTTTACCTCTTCCCTCAAAAGAACAATAAACAAACACTCAGTTTGCTGTCTGAATGTTGTTTTAAGACATTTAAATAAATGGATAATCTAAATAAAAAATGAAAGTACATACCAGTAATAATTACAAGATACATGACAAATTGAGTGCCCTTAAGCTTCATCCTGTTTCTAAGCACGTGGGCAGAATGTGATTAACAAAGGGAAGAAACACATTTTCTTCAGGAAAGAAAAGAAACAAAAACAGGCAGACCATGGATCTCGTCCTTTTAGATCTTAACTCTAAAAACAAAGGAAATCATACCACTGGGACACAGCATAGAGGCGTATACACATATACACATACATGTACAAACTTTAGGAGGACTTTATCTGTGAAAATTAAGAGGGAATTGGTGTATCTGGGTGGAAGGAGAGGCATGAAGAAGGAAAGTAGCATTTATAAAGGTATTTTTAATATTACGTGGAAAATTAGTGAAAATGACATGACGACTCACTGAAATGCCACTACATTGATAAAATAAGCAAATAAAGCATTAAAAGGTATCCAATGCCTAGAATATTCTATACAAATGCCTGAAAACTGCAGAAGTCCATAAGGTTCTCTTCAATTAGACTCATAGATGCTCTCATAATTTGCTGGGTGCTGAACTTGAGAAAATATTAAGGAGATTATTTTTGTAATTTTTATTTCCACATTCTTCTTGTTCTAAAATTAACCCATAATTTAATATTTTAAAAAATGCTAGAGAAAAGCCTAATTAGAGATTCTATCAAACCAGCAGAATCTAAAGCTAACTGCTGTGACAAATGGAGCTGCTTAAAGTGAAATAAATGGCCAGACTCATGTAGTTATTGGTTATATCTGAGTGATATATTTTAATATCCCAAACACAGGTAGTATATAGTCCATATATGTAAAAAGAACATGCAAATCAATAAAAATAGATAGCCTATGGTATTATTTATTTCATAAAAAATATGCTTATAGGAATTGTTGAAAAATGAATGGGAAAGCTCCATCACTCTCAGGAGCGACACTGAAGAATTTGATAATTAAGACTTCAAGGTCAAGCGGTAAGTAATTGATCAAGCACTGCCTTTTATAATGTTTTTGGTGACAGAATTAAACTGAAGTGTGCTAACTTTTTTGGCTGCTTAAATTTAGTCATCACAAAAGTAGCCAAAGTAAGATTTTGTTATGCAATTTTTAACTCTATGAAACTGTAAAGCCAGATAATGTGTTAAGCTTTTATCTCTCATCATTAGTGTTTCAGTCCAAGTCATTCTTAAGGGAAATGGTGTCGCACCTCTGCCTCTGAGCACCTACACTACAAAATGTCATACTTGTCAGACTCTACTTATTGGAATGCTGGAATCTGAATTGAAGCAGGAAATGGAGTTGAAAACGAATGCCTGTGCGACTTTGTTTCTTTACAATTCCAAGTATGCGCTCAGTGCAGAGAGACGAAGCATCCTCTAGAGCATCAGAACCCTGTAAATCATGACATATACGTTTGTGCCAGCCACTGATAAACTGTGCCTAACTTTTGTGATGGAAGTAACAGATACGCCTCCCCAAAGCACTGAGATGAGAAATCAGACAGGAAAGCCACTTCTAGTACCAAACCCTGCCCAGGAGAAGGAGGTGCATTCAGCACTGCTGCCATTTCCTGTTTTCCTCTGAGGGGAAGTGTGTGCAAAGTGTACATTTTCAAGCAATCCTAGAGACTTATCACCATTTCATATTTTCAAAAGTCTTTCAGAGAAAGATATTTTGCAGTATCCTACATAAACATGAGTGTTTATCTCGGGAACTTTTAAGTTTGATTTCATCCAGCACTGCTTGCACTTTAGTTGAGGGACATTTTTACTTGAAGCTTAATTAAATCCATTGTCCTCAGGGACTGATTTGCATCAGTACTGCATTCCCCAAGGTCCTCAAGTCATATTGAGCCACCTTGAAATACTCCCAGTTAATGATACCTGTCAAAGGAATATTTTCTCACAATAGAAAAATTCAAATTATTCAACATATCATTTTAGGCACACCACCAAATCTGTTATAATATCGTCTTTGCCATTTTTAATAAAACTCCTTTCTACAGTTTCTGGATCCAGAAGCTAATTGGAAATCTTTCATTTTAAAATATGACTTCCTTTTATTTAGAAATTAGTTCAATGTTTTAGTAACTATTATTTAAATTCCGTCATTAATTTTAAGAATGTTATCACAAAATTTAAAATGCTTCTGAATTTTCTCAGATAATAGAGAGTTAAATGGTTAATAGAGCAATGAAAAGATTTGAAACTTTACTTAAAAATTAAAAGGATAAAGGAAGATGATATAATGCATGGTTACTTGCAGCACAGCCATTAAAATCTGATAATAGTCACAAAATTGCCACAACAAACTTATTTCTACATTTTAGTATAGGTGAAATTTTACGTGCATTTTACCCAGGTTAATTAAATGCTATGCCATTTGCTATTCTTTTAAAAATCATTTTCTAATTATTGTATATATATTTTAAGGTTCCTTAAGTTAATGGAAGTTTATTGTGGAACATATTTTAAAATTTTTTATTAGTTAGAGTGTTTCTATTCACAAGTAATAGAAATTCTAACTTAAGCTTACTTAAACAATAAAGTGGATTTATTAGCATAGGTAATTGTGAAGTCCTTTCTTTTTTTTCTTTCTTTAGTCGTGTCAGCTGTATCCAAAGGCAATAGCATCTCCAGATTTCATGTGCGTGTCCCACACCATTCAGTAGAATTTGTTCCCTAGAAGCCTCCAGCACTATCCTTGCTCAGACCGATCGGCTTAATTAAATACTGGGCTTATCAATACGTATGATTTTGATGATGAAATTCAACAATTATTTTAGGTCTCAGCCACAGACCTCACTTCTTCAAATAAAGATAGTAAGTTTCTGAAAAATGTTTGGGTTGAAAAATACTGGGTTTCAATACCTGAGTGAAAACTGGGGTGGACCCTAGACAAAAGGGGATTGCATATGCAGGAAGTAGCCAAATAATAGCCCAATGAGACTTATTCCACTTCCTCTCTCTCTCTCTCTGAGTGCCCAAAAGCTGTCTTTTAATGAGAACCAAAATGACTATGGAAGATGACAGGGTAGCCTGCTTCTCCCAGCTTCTCATTTGCTTAGCCATTCCCATCCTCCCTGTTATTTTGGTAATAAACTTTTTATTTGAAAATTGTTTAGATTTATATAGAAGTTGTGAAGATATTAGAGAGTTTCCATAAACCTCACATCCAGTTTCCCCTGTTGTTTAAATGTTACATTACCATGATACATTTGTCACAATTAACTAATGTGGATACATTATTATTAAAGTCCACATTTTATTGGGATTTCTTTAGTTTTTACCTAATGTCCTTTTGTGTTCCAGGATACCATTTACATGTAGTCTTCATGTCTTAAGCTCCTCTTGGCTCTGACAGTTTCTGAGACTTTCCATTTTTGGGTGACTTGGACAGCTTTGAGGAGGCAAATGTTTTTAGAGTGTTCCTCTGTTGGAAGCTTGTCTGATTTTGTTTCTCATGATTAGATTAGGGTTATGGGTTTTGGAATAGAGATCAAAGAGCTAAAGTGCCATTTTCTTCACATCATAAAGGGTGTGCACTGTCAATAAAACTTATCACTTTTGATGTTAAAGTTGATCACCTGGCAGAGGTAATGTTTGTCAGGTTTCTCCATTGTAAATTTACTTTTCTCCCCTCTTTTCCCTGTACCTTTTGGAAGGAAGTTACTATGTGCAATTTATGGAGTAGGGAGTTATACTCTACCTCCTTGAGGGCAGTGTATCTACATAAATTATTTGATATTCTGCAGAGATGTGTCTATTTTCTCCCATTACTTGCTTATTTAATCATTCATATCATTATGGATTCATCAATAATATTTTATACTTTGGGCTATAATCAGTACTACTTTATTTATTTTATTGCCAAAATTGTTCTACTTTGGCCAGTGGGAGCTTTTTCAGTTGGCTTGTGTTTCACATTGACATACCTCTCACCTGCTGTTTTCTTTCTTAACTTCTATCCTACCTGGAGTTTTAATCAATGCCCTAGAGTAGTGGTTCTCAAATGTGGTCCCCTGACTAATAGCATCACTGATATCTGAGTATTTTTCAGAAATATGGACCCCAGCCAAGACCTACCTACTGAATTAAAATATCTGCGTGTGGTACCCAGAAATTTGTTTTTCAATAAGCCCTGATGGTGATTCTGATGCATAGGGAAATTTGAAGACCAGTGCCCTGAAGCATCATGAGAAGAAAGGAAGAATATGTTTTTTTTTTGTCAGCATATTATGGGGGTACAGATGTTTAGGTTACGTATGTTGCCCTTGCCCGCCCCCCTCAAGTCCAAGTTTCAAATATGTCCATCCTTCGGGTGGTGCGCATTGCACTAATTGCGTATGCATATACCCGCCCCCTCCTCCCTCCTCCCCCCTCCCCCCTCCCCCTTCCCCCTGCCCAGCATCCTAGATGTTATTCTTATATGTGCACTTAGGTGTTGATCAGTTAATACCAATTTGATGGTGAGTACATGTGGTGCTTGTCTTTCCATTCTTGGGATACTTCACTTAGTAGAATGCGTTCCAGCTCTATCCAGGAGAATACAAGAGGTGCTATATCACCATTGTTTCTTAAAGCTGAATAGTACTCCA
>RJWJ010024961.1:0-24350 GCA_004363605.1 Indri indri | reverse complement strand
AGCTTCCCAGTTCTGTGACTTTGGACACAATAATTTATCTCTCCATGCCTCAGTTTTGTCATCTGTAAAATGTGTATAATATTAAAACCTACCTAATAGGATTGTCATGAGTTTAAATGAGCTAATAATACACGTAAAGGCCTTAGAATGGTGCCTGGCACAGTGTGTGTGTGTGTGTGTGTGTGTGTGTGTGTGTGTGATCAATATGTATTAGCTCTTATCATTGTCTTTGTTATTGGTGGTGACATTTGAGAGACGATTTTTATTGGACAGTAGAAGAGGTGTCAGATTTTATAATTTTCTTATAGGCCTCTGCGTCTCAGGCAGCATTTGTTTAGAATAAGCTCCAAATCGGCTGTTGCTAGAGTGTTTAGAAACATACCTGCAGCCCTGTTTGCAGAAGTGTGGCTGACCTAACCAGGTCTGGTTTCACTGGGGCCTTTTCGTGATGGGATGTGTTGGTGCCAGAAAGCAACCTGTTGCATGGCAAGAGCGACTCCATCTTGAAGGATCACTGCCGTGATGACCAATGTGTTCCCGTAGCATAGATAACCCCTTATAAAGATGTTTATCTAACCTCCCCAGTGGTCACGAATTTCACAAGAGGGTCTAAGACATGACAAACTGCATGTTTTACAAAAAAAATCTTGCTATATAAAGAATACATTCTGGAGGGCAGATGCAGGGATCCACTGTCTCAAGGCCACCCTGGTCGTAGGTTCTGTTCATAGTCCCTATTAAATGTTTCTTTCTGAGAAACTGGATTTGTCAGTCTCTCTTTGGCCTCTCAGCTTCCTGGCCTTCAGGGGTAGATTTGCATGTACCTGCTACCAAAGAACAGTTGCTTACACTGGCATTCCAGTGTCTTACACCCTGCCCTGGATTTCAATAACTCAGTACCACTAGGTTAATTTAATTATCACATTTTAGCCGGCTTAGTGGTTAGGGGTGCACTGTCACACTGAAGAACAGCATCTCCTGTGTCACATGAGGTGGCAGTACGACTTTCTCTTTATTTCCACAGCGTCATCTGCTGGCCTGCACCTGGTTGGCTGTGGAACTCAATGCACCAGAGATTGCACCTCTGGTACGGAAGGGGAAGGTGAACCAGGAAACAGGGAGGGGTGGAAGAGGGAGAAGAGGAGTGCTGGCTCCTTACCTGTCTCCAAACACTGCCCAGGTTACAGACATCCTTGAACCGCAACAATCAGGATGGATTTTGAGCTCAGAGGAAGGACGGCCAAACAACCTGGACACCAGCAGCAGCTAAGGGTGTCGAAGTCTCCTGGGTATCATTCCTCTGCACCACGCTGGTGGTTTGGCCACTGGATGTCACTGTTTCTATGTTCATTTGGTTTCTGAAAAAGATCTCAGCATTTGCCGAGGTCTCTGTCCTCTGCCACATCGGTTCCCTCCCCATGTGGTATTAAATATATTCCCCCTAGAAGCCTTTACTGACCACGCAGGCAGTATGTTGAGAGTGAAATCGCCCCAGAAAACTGACTTGTCATGGAAGTAAGGACATTCCAGCAACAGTAACTAATTCTACAGCAACAGTAGCTGGAAAACCAGCTCTTCAAAGCGTCCAGCAGACATTCTGATCAAGGAGATAAGGTATTGAGTTTGGCCAAGGTGGCTATGGAGATCTTAGATCCTTTGAAGGGGCCAGAACTTGCTTTTACATATTGACGTTTAAAAATATTAGATATGTGTGTGTGTTTGTGTGGATCCGTGTGTGCGTGTGTGGGTGTATGTGTGTACTTTTTTAAAGGAAATAGCAGGTTTCAGACACAGTCGAGGTCCCCTCCAGGCCTCCTCCATCCCATCTCCCCTACTGCCACCCTAGAGGTGTTCTCTCTCCAGTCCACATTTTGATAATCTTAATGAGTATGTACATGTTCCTATATAGTTAATGGTATGGTTTTGTGCATTTAGAAATGTTCACAAAAATGGTTACTTAATACTGTTTGCTTGTGCTTTCTTTATAATTCCATTCTCTTCTTGTTTCTATTTTTGCCGATTGGAATTTTGCTATCTGTTTAATAGTCATTTCTTTGCATTGAGTCTGTCTTTTCTTTCTGTTTTTTTTTTTTTAAAGTTGTGATAAGAACACTTAATATTAATAATATCTACCATTAAGCTTTAACATGGTTATGCTAACTCTTTCATTTCCAGTTCTTTTATTTCCCACTCTTGCAGCGCTGATTCACCAGTTAGTTGTATCTTCTGGTTTTTTCTCTTGGTATTCAAGTTCCTTGTTAGATTTGTATCGGTTTAACTATTAACTACTTTGAACTATAGTCATGCATTTCTTAAGGATGGGGGTACTTTCTGAGAAATGCACTGTTAGGAGATCTTATTGTTGTGCAAACATGATAGAGTATACTTCCACAAACCTAGATGGTATAGCCTACTACACACCTAGGCTATATGGTGTAAGCTGTTGCTCCTGGGCTACAAAAATAGACAGCATGTTACTGTACTGAATGCTGCAGGCAGCTGTAACACAATGGTAAGTATTTGTGTATCTAAACATTTCTAGCATGAATGGAGCTTGCAAGACTAGAAGTTGCTCTGGGCAAGTCAGTAAGAGAGTGGAGAGTGAATGCGAAGGCCTAGGACATTTTTGTACACTATCGCAGACATTATAAACACTGTACACATAGGCTACACTAAATTATTATAAAATATTTTTCTTTCTTCAATAATACATTAACCTGAGCTTGCTGTAGCTTTTTTACTCTATAAACTTATAAATTTTTTAACTTTTTGAATCTTTTTGTAATAACAACTTAGCTTAACACATAAACGCACAGCCGTACAAAATATTTTCTTTCTTAGTGGGGTGTGGTGTCTCATGCCTGTAAATCCCAGCAACTCAGGAAGCTGAGATGGGAAGATTGCTTGAGGCCAGGAGTTTGAGACCAGCCTGGGCAACATAACAAGATCTCATCTCTAAAAAAAAAAAAGAAATGAAAAAAATTAGCTGGGGGTGGTGGTGGGTGCCTGTAATCCCAGCTACTTGGGAGGCTGAGGCTAGAGGATCGCTCGAGCCCAAGAAGAGTTCGAGGCTGCAGTGAGCTATGATCATGCCACTGTACTCCAGCCTGGGCGACAGAGTGAGACCCTAAGACCCCATCTCTAAATATATATGTATATTTTTCTTTCTTTGTAGCCTTATTCTATAAGCTTGCTTTATTTATTTACTTTTTAAACTTTTTTTGTTAAAAACTAAGACACAAACACACATGTCAACCCAGGCCTGCACAGGGTGAAGATCATCAAGATGTCACTAGGCGATAGGAACTTTTCAGCTCCACTGTAATCTTATGGGACCACTGTCATGTGTGTGGTCCATCGTTGGCCAAAACGTCATTATGCGGTACATGACTGTGCTCTTCAATGTTTTAAAAACATGGGCTTCCCATGAACTCTGCGCTGCAAAAGTATCCTTAGAGAGTGGTTTCGTCTTTGTTTCTGTTGTATCCTTAGGGAATCAATATCTGGGGACCAGTTTTTGTCACTGACTCCCCTTAGTGGGATTCCTTCATGATGTGGCATAAGTTCAGATCCTGCACTTTCCCAAGGTGCAGGCCTGAGTGTTCGATTTTTCCACATAAGGCCTCGGCAGATGCAAAGTTTTTTTCGGATATCCTTGGAAGGTGGAAGAAATCTTAATTTATTTTTGATGCAATAGCAAACTTTCCAGGCTTTAGGTTTTATACAGGGAGCAAATTTCCAGCTGCCTGGCTTCACACAGGCCCAAGGTCATCACTAGTATCTGGGGGACATGAAAAGATTAGCCCCCAGCTCTGAGGAGCCCCAGGGCCTTACATGGCATCTGCTCCTACCTGCCTGCAGGGCTTTGCTGCCTGCTTTTTTCCTTGGCTCCCAGGGTTTTTCCTTTCTTTCTTGAAAGCTCAATATGTATTAAAATATTTATCTTTGTCACGTTTTACCCTGTGGTGACCTTGAGCAATTCAGTTTATTTTCTGTGTTTCTCATCAGTGGTTTTCAAGCAGGGTCATCTGTGCGGCGGGGAGAAGGACAGGTGGCAGGACCGCAGACCTCTGTCTCCTCCTCTCCTTGAAACAGGGCAGGCCATCCTGTGTCCTGCTCTACGGCAGTCCCACTGTGCGAGGCTGGCAAGTACTTGGTCTCTCTGCGTCTCTGTTTCTCTACCTGTAAAAAGGGGGCAATGGTAGTTCCTGCCTCACAGAAGTGCGAGGATTAAGTGAGATGATACATGCAAAGCACTCAGATTAGTGTCTGGTTCAAAATAAGCAGTACGCTGTCACCCATGAGCACCCCAAAAATAAATAAATAAACCAACAAGCAGTAGGTGATCATTGTGGTTAATTATTGAGCTCCAAGTTATATTTCTTTTAAACATGATTCTGAGCTAAAAAGCAACGTCTTTTTAGATCTAGGAATAGCTTTAAAAACTCTAGGAATAGTTTAATAGTTTATCCAGCCTAGTTTATCTAAAAGACTTTGTAGTTTGAAAATTCTTTATTTGGAAAGTTAGTCTTAGCCAAGCTTGAAACCTAGCAGGGTGGGTATAAAGATCTCTATTGTTTATAATCATTTTCTTCCAGCCCCCTGACATTCCTTCAACCCCACTTCCCATCCTTTAGCGATTATATTTTTTTCTTAATGATTCACAATGTACTTGCTGTAAGTCATGGAATCAGGTCTTAATGGTTGTGCAAGCTTCTTTCTGACCAAAGTCAACCTTGCTTCCTGGATCCTCAACGTTGTGTCCCCGGTCCCTAGATTTTTTGCTGAAATCACCTAACTGTAAAGTAGTTTTATTTAATGGTCACTCTCTAACCTTTACATTTATGGCAACCCCTTCTGTATTTCCTGTGAAAGTGGGGACCATGTTGACTCATGGAAAGGACAGAAGTTTCAGGAAGGGCTTTGCTTTGCTTTGCGAGAGAAGGTTCTATTGGGAGAGGCATTTTCATTCTCACTTCAACCTACTCAGCAGTTGTTCAGCCCAGTTCTCCACTGATGAGCTGGGGTAGCTCTTCTCAGGAGCGTGACTGCATTATGAATGAGTCAGGATCTGGTGGAGAGCCGTGCGGGTTGATGGTCTCCTGTGATTTCACCTCGTCACGGTGTGAAGTGCAGATGATGGCAGGTCTCGGGCTTTGCACTGAACTTTTTTCCCCCTCGGCCTTAATTCAGCTGCAGGAGCTCTACCATTTTCAGTGACAGGGTAAGATGCTCTCTTTGGTTCAAGGAAGCGACAGGAAATCAGAGTGTGCCATCTACCCATCTACCCTGTGCGTGATGCTCTTATAGTCATGTAGCATCTGTCTACCAGCTCACTGTATGTTCCTAATATCTTCCAAAGACCCAAGCCCCTCAAGACCAATAGGCTCTGTAACTGGGAATGGGGTTGCATGTGGCCCTCTCACCATTCTTTGTCTAGGATTCTTTTCACTGGTCCGGCTGGAGGGTGATCAATTCAGCTCCTAGGAGAGACCATTCGACCTTGGGTCATGGAAAAGCCCCAAACAACTTCTATCAGGAAAACAGTCTTCTTTTCCCTGTATAATTATGGGGACATGAAGAAAAGGGTCCATAGACTTAAAATGCTACATCCATGAGGACGTCCACAACAATCGGCGGCCACTGGGAAGGTGTGAGAGGAAGCCTGGGGTGGGATTCTCTGTGGGGCTCAGCTGGGAAAGTCGTCAGGGGAGCAGAATCTTGGCTCGTGCCTCACAAAGAATTCAGGTTGAGAACCCTGGAGCAGAGGAGCTTTGTTTAGAAGTTTGTTTTGAACTTGTTCAGATTCCAGGAAGGAGCCAACTCCCACCTGGAAAAAGGAAAATATTCCTAGATGTCGGAAAACCACGTGCTAAAACCATCAGGATACAACTTTTTTGCCTTTATCAAGGGGAAAGAGGAAAGCTTTGTGGGCCAGCTTCACTCATGGTGCTGGCCTCACCCTGCACAGGCTGCCACCTGGGCTGCCCTTGGTAAGGTCCTCTTCTGCACAAAGAGCTCCCATCTTTCTAACTGGAAAGGCCCAGTGACAACTTAAATAGGCAAAGTCAGAGTTCCCATTTTCACAATGTGTGCTGGGTAGTTCCAGTGTCAGGAGTGAAGCAGTGAGCAAGTCTGTATATAAATATATGTAACTATATATAATATATGTAACTATAATATATAATTATATATAATATATATAACTATAATATATATAATATGATCTTATTTATGAATATATTTTTAATATATATTATATATATAAAATCTTTCTTCTAGAAATGGGATCATGCACATGTGTCTAGAATGCAGAGCCAAAGGTCTGGAAGGACACTCCAAATTATCAGTGGTTTCCATAGGACATAGGGAGGGGGCTGAGCTTTGGTGAGGGGTGTAGCGGTTTGAAAGGGGTCCCCCTTTTTTATTCACTATATAATTTGAACTTTTTCATGCACGTATGAGTAGTGTAATAACACCACCTTAAACAGAATACATTTGGTGGTCCTGGGACCTGGCTTTCCTGCAGGGTGGCACTTTCCTCACCACCATCTTCGGGGACTAGGGCTCCTTCTGGCCCTCCGCCATTACATACACGATCTCTGACATTCTCCCCTGCGTCTCCCACTGCGGCTGCTCTCCCACGCCCTGACTCCTCCCGAATCTACTGGACAGTCTTCTTATGACTTCGTGTCAGGGGCCATCCTTGTTGTCACTCCCCTGGCCACCCTCCTCAGCCTCCCCATCCAGGCCGACTGCGGGGTTGCCCATCTCAGAGACTCTCTCAACAGCTCCCTGGATTCTTTTACCCAGCGGTCCCCTGGCCACACCTGCTTTGCCAGCTCTGAACCATCCGCTGTCCTTGTGTTGTTTCAAGACTGCTGGAAGAAAGCCATAAAATCCCATGACTGAGTCCCATGCAAACTTCTAGCAGCCTGCCCCAAGCAATCCTCCTATTCCTTCCTAAATGACTTCCTGTTACGCGCCTCCCCATATGCCTCCCTTTCCCTTCGCCCTGTCTGTATTGCGCACACCGAGACATTTACCCGCGAGCTGCTCCAAGTGCTCACCTCCTTACCCCGAACTCTTGACATTCTCACGCATCACCTTCTCCTGGCCCATCTCAGGAGAACCCTGTCTCCAAGACAGACTATGTTCACCCTCAAGTCTATCCCAGTTTTCCTCCCTTTGGACTCTTCTACGTCAGTGGTTTTCTTCTCACTTGCGTCCTTAGTCCATTTCTCTCTTGTTCATATTGCTGTGACATGGAGCTCTGTCCTGGGCTTAGTTCATTTAATCGTCCCCTCCCCTCCCCATGGCTGAAAAGACAGAGGCATGCATAGTGAATGCCGCGAGGTCTGCCCACATGCCCACCCTGCAGGACCGACCACTCATTCCCCCAGTTGCTGGAAGCTCTCAAGGTTGACAGCTCTCAGCTGAGACCCTCCCTAGGGCTTGCCTAGAACTAGAGAGAACTGCCTCCTGGGCGTGCTCCCTTCTGAGGCAGCAATGATTGGTTGTGCAAAAGCCAGGCCCCCTTCCCTCAGTTCAGGACAGCCCTGAAGCTCATGCCTCTCTAGAGCTCTCTGTAGGACCCAGCTAAGGGCTCTGTTGGGTCTATATCACCCTCAGCTCGACCTTGCTTCCCTCACTCCCACAGCTGGTGTGGCTCCCAAGAGCACATCCCCGTAAACTTCCCGCCTGCAGTGTTCCTTCAGAGTCTGCTTCTAGGGAACTGTCCTCCTGCAGCAGGCTTTTCAAACCTGGAAAGACAGCTTGAACATCACGCTGGGAAGGATCAATTTCACATTGATTTCATCTTCTTGGAACATGGAGCCCAGTCTGAGAAGATAAAGCTCCTTGGATCAATGTAAACTTTTGGATTATGCAGCTTAAAAAAAATCCAATTGTACAAACATAAGACGTGAGAGATTTGGACACACATTTTATCTGGAAAAAAACCCCTAAGGTATTCATGCATTCTTTTGTCCATTTATTCATTCATTTACATGGAGTGCCTATTCTGTGCCAGACACTTGCCGCACAGTGGGGGCAGGGGGCAGAAACATGAGGAGGGGAACAGTAGACAAAGAAAAACCCAGATTTATTATTACACTCTGTGAAGTAAATAAACAGGGGCAGTGGCAGGGAATAAAGTGGTACCTCTCAGGAGGGGTGACATTAAAAGTGAGGATAATGAGAGAGGTCCATGCTGATTTCAGCGAGAGAGATGCTTGGCAGTCAAAGGTAAGGAATTAGGGGCTCTTCAGGGTCACTGCTCCCACCCCACACTAACTGGAGGCTCCAGGCATTGAAGGAAGGGCTCCAGGGGAGTTGCCTGTGGCTTTGCTGCTCCAGGTGTGGTCCGCAGACCAGCGGCACAGCCACCATGGGCAGCTCCAGTTATAAACGCAGAGCTCTGGCCCCTGCCCACCCCCTCAGGATCAGAATCTATCCTTCACCAGCTCCCTGGTATATTCATATGCTATGGCTGCTGTCACAGATCACCATGAACTTAGTGCTTAAAACAACACAAGTTTGTTATCTTACAGTTCCGAATGTCAGAAATCTGAAAAGAGTCTTTCTGATTATCTCTGAGGACAGATGGATCTGGTTTTACTTGGCTGTAGGTCTGTGCATGCTTTCTGGTTGGAACCAAGATTCTGTCTCTGTCGTGACTGCTGAGCACATTCTGCTCCTGTGGCGCCCTTCCTCCTCATCGTCCTGCAAGATGCTTGAAGAACACACCAAGACAGAGCAGTGATTGTGCATGCGTGTGCACACACACACACACACACATGCACTTACAAGATTTGTGCAAGGAAAAGATAAACACCTTTTTAAATCCTCACAACTATTTTGTGAGGCAGAACTTTTTTGTTATCTCCATTTAATTGTTATTATTGTTGTTATTCATAAAGGAGGAAATATAATTTACAAAGGAGGAAATATGCCAAAGAGCATACAACTGGAAACTGGCAGAGCCTGGATTTGAAATCAGGTTTTCAGACCACAAATCTAATGCCCCAAGTGACCATGAGAGGTGAAAACACATCCAAGTGGGGGTTAAGATTTCTGTTACGCTATTGAGCAATGGCTTGTCTAGCCGATTCCTCTGCCCAGAGAAGACAAGCCCAAGGACTGGGAGCTGCCAGGGCGGGAAGGGTGTGTCTTTCTGTGTAATCCACGTAACTCTGCAGTCTGCTAGCTCTTAGGCAGGATGAGCAGAGGTGTGGCATCTTCAAGAGGAGAGTAGGCTTATTCTGCTATTACCCAGGGCTCCCAGTAAGAGGGGCACCTTCCAAACAGATTGCCGGGCAGATGGGGGCACTTGATCGGGGAGAAGAGAACATAGAGGTCATATCTGGAGGGTGGCCAAATTCATGGAAAATAATACAGCCGTTTGCATGATGTCTGCCCCAGAAGATCTTGGCACTAAAAAGTTGCCTCCTCCATGGTGCTGGAACCAACTACAGGCAGTGCTCTATGAAGGCCATCAAGAAACTGGGGAGTTGAGGGACCTTTAGTTACTGCAATGTGCCTCTTACGGAAAATGTTTCTTGATTTTGCTTCTTCCTCCTTCCAAGATGCTGTGGACATTGTGTTTGGCATTGGGAACTGGTGTCTTCTGTGATGCTCGGTATGAGAGACAATCATTCAAGTCAGGTCAAGAGTATGACAGCCTAGGAGACACCCCAGACCTCCCTTCCGGGAGCACCTCGATACACCATGCTTACATATGAATTTCTCCTCCTCCTCCCCTTCTCTTTTCACCTTCTTCATCTTCTTTTTTCTTACACATTTTTTTAAAATAAATTTTATTGTGTGTATTTGAGGTTTACAACATGATGTTATGGAATACATATTGATAGCAAAATGGTTACTATAGTGAAGCTGTTTTCAGTGTATACAGCTTTCACCTCCTTAGTTAAATTTTTTCCTAAGTATTTTATTTTATTTTTTTTTGATGCTATTGTAAAATGGGGTTGTTTTCTTAATTTATTTTTTGGCTAGGTCTGTATTTGTGCACAGACATGTTACTGATTTTTGTATGTCGATTTCGTATTCTGAATTTTACTGAATTTATTTATTGGTTACACTGGTTTTTTCTGTGTAGAATCTTTGGGGTTTCTACATATAGGATCAGGTCATCTGAAAATAAAGATAATTTTACTTATTCCTTTGTGATTTGGAGGCTTTTAATTTCTTCTTCTTGTCTGGTTGCTCGCTAAGACTTCCAGTACCATGTTGAATAGAAGTGGGCATCCCTGCCTAGTACTGGAACTCAGTGGAAAAGACTTTAGTTGTTCCTGATTGACTATGATGTTAGCTGTGGGTTTTTCATAAATGGCTTTTATTATGTTGAGGCACTTTCCTTCTATACGTTTCTTTCTATACTTCTGTACCTAAACTGGTAAGAGTGTTTGTCAAGAAAACATGCTGAACTTGATCAAATTGCTTTTTCTGCATCAATTAAGATGATCATGTGGTTTTTCTCTTTCATTCTGTTAGTGTGATGTACCATGTTGATTGGTTTTTATGGGTTAAATGATCCCTGAATGCCAAGGATAAATCCCACTTGGTCATAATGTATTAATATAACCTTTTTGACGTGTTGTTGAATTTGGTTTGCTACTATTTTGCTGAAGATTTTTCCGTCAATGTTCATTAGAGATATTGGTCTGTAGTTTTCTTGTGGTGTCTTTATCTGGCTTAGGTATCAAGGTGATGCTGGCCTCATATAATGTGTTTAGAAGTATTTCCTATAGCTCTATTTTTTGAAAGAGTTTCATAAATATTGGCATTACCTCTTCTTTGACTTTGGTAGAATTCAGCTATGAAGCCATCTGGTCTTGGGCTTTTTTTTTTTGTTGGAAGGTTTTTAATTACTTCTTTAATCTCTTTATTTGTTATTGGTCTGTTCAAGCTTTCTATTTCTTCCTGATTCAATCTTAATAGGTTATATGTTTCTAGGGATTTTTCCATTTCCTCAAGGTTATTCAATTTGTTGGCATGTAATTGCTCATAATAGTCCCTGTGATTCTTTTTATTTCTGAGGCATCTGTCATAATGTCTCCACTTTCATTTCTGATTTTATTTATTTGTCTTCTCTCTTTTTTTCCTTAGTCTAGTTAGGGGTTTGTCAATTTTGTTTATTATTGTTTTTAAAGAACCAACTCTTGATTTTATTGATTTTTACATGGTTTTTCTGTTCTCTATTTGATTTATTTCTATTCTTTCTTTATTATTTATTTCCTTCTGCTAACTTTGAGTTTAGTTTGTTTTTCTTTTGCTAGCTCCTCGAGGCACAGTGTTAGGTATTTATTTGGACACTCGATATTACACTTGATCTTGGCCAAAAGGCTGTGAAGTGATATTTATTTGGAATCTTTCTTCTTTTTTAATGTAGGCGTGTATTGCTAAACTTCCCTCTTAGAACTTCTTTTGCTCCACCCCATAGCGTTGATATGTTGTATTTCCATTGTTATTTTTAAATTTCCCTTTTGATTTCTTCTTTGACCCATAGGTTGTTTAAGAGCATGTTGTTTAATTTCCACAATCCCTCCTGTTATTGATTTCTAGTTTCATGCTCTTATCATCAGAAACAATACTAGATATGATTTCACTATTCTTGAATTTGTTAAGACTTGTTTTGTGGTCTAGCATATGGTCTATCCTGGAGAATGTTCCATGTGTGCTAGAGAAGAATATGTATTCTGTTGCTGTTGAATAGAAAGCTCTATATATACCTGTTAGGTCCATTTGGTCTAAGGTGCAGTTCAAATCCAGTATTTCCTTGTTAATTTTATGTCTGGCTGATTTATCCATTGTTGAAAGTTGGATATTGAAGTGTCCTGTTATTATCGTATTGTTATCTATTTCTTCCTTCATGTTCATTAATATTTGCTTTATGTATTTAGATGCCCCAATGTTAGGTGAATATATATTTATAATTGTTGTGTCCTCTTGATGAATTGACCTCTTTATCACTAAATAATGATCTTTGTTTCTTGTAACAGTTTTTGACTTGAAGTCTATTTTATCTCATATATGTATAGGCAATGCTACTTTCAGTTACTATTTGCATGGAATAATGGAATATCTTCCAATCCTTCACTTTGAGCATATGTGTGTCTCTAAAGCTATTAATAAAATAAGTCTCTTGTAAGCAGCATATAGTTGGATCTTTTTTTTTTTTCCCTCATTAAGTCAATCCATGTCTTTTGATTGAGTTTAATCCATTTACATTCAAGGTTACTATTGATAGATAAGGACTTACTCCTGCCATTTTGTTAATTGTTGTCTGTTTTGTGGGGGGTTTTTTTTTTGGTAGATCCTTTGTTCCTTTCTTCCTCTCCTGTTGTTTACCTTTGTGGTTTGATGATGTACTGTAGTGTTAAGCTTTGATTTCTTTCTCTTTCTCATTTGTGTGTCTGCTGTAGCTTTTTACTTTGTGGTTACTGCGGAGCTTACATAAAACATCTTATAGTTATAAAAAGACTATTTTAAGCTGATAACAACTTAACTTCAGTTGCATAGAAATACCCTAGACTTTTATTTTTATTTTATTTTATTTCATTTTGAGATGTAGTCTCACTCTGCTGCTGGGGCCAGAGTGCAGTGGTATCATCATAGCTCAATGCAACCTCAAACCCTTGGGCTTAAGCAATCCTCCTGCCTCAGTCTCCCCAGGAGCTGGGACTACAGGTGCTTGCCACCACAGCTGGCTAATTTCTCTCTATATTTTTTTTTTTGTAGCAACAGGGTCTCGCTCTTGCTCAGGCTGGTCTTGAACTCCTGACCTCAAGTGATCCTCCCACCTTGGCCTCCCAGAGTGCTAAGACTATAAACATGAGTCACCATGCCCAGCCTACCCTAGACTTTTATACTTTCCCCCAATTTATATTTTTGCTTCAAAGTTTACAACTTTTTATATTGTGTATTCCTTAATAACTATAAGTTATTTATTCATACTAGAAATTTGAAAGATTTACATACCACCATTATAGTAATGATATGGGAAAGACTTTATTTCTCCTTCATTTATGAAGGACGACTTAGCTGGTATAGTTTTCTTGTCTGGCAGTTTTTTTCTTTCAGCACTTTGAATATATCATCCCATTCTCTCCTGACCTGCAAGATTACTGCTAAGACATTCATTGATAGTCTAATGGAAATTTCCTTTATGTCACTTGCTACCTTTCTCTTGCTGCTTTTAAAATTCTCACTTTGTGTGTGACTTTTAAAGTTTTGATTATAATATGCCTTGGTGAAGACCTCTTTGGATTGAGCCTGTTTGATGACTTTTGAGATTCATGGATCTAGATGTCCATATCTCTCTCAAGACTTATGAAGCTTTCAGCAATTATTTCATTAAATAAACTCTGTGTGCCTTTTTCATCTTTTCTACCTCTGAAGCTCAAAATACAAACATTTTTCACTTAATGGTGTCCCATAAGTCCCATAAGCTTTCTTCACTCTTTTCCATTCTCTTTTCTTTTTTTTTTCTCTCTGACTGGGTTATTTCAGAAAACCTGTCTTCAAGTTCAGAAATTCTTTCTTCTGCTTGATCTAGTCTTCTGTTGAAGCTCTCAATTGTATTATTTATTTAATATTTTGAAATAGCTCCAAGATTTCTATTTGGTTCTTTTTAAATGATATTTATCTCTTTGTTGAATTTCTTATTCAGGTCATGAGTTTTTCTCTGAATTCCATTGAATCATCTGTCTGTATTCTCTTGTATCTTGCTGAGTTTCCTTTAAAAAAATTGTTATTTTGAATTCTTTTCAGGCACAGCCAAGGCTCTGTTTCCCCAGGGGTTAGGCACCACTTCAGCTCAGGTGCCAGAGGGTGCAGCTGCTCTGGTGGGCTGGGATCTGGGTCCCACAGGGCCAGGTAGCCTGCAGGCTTGAGTGCTTGATCACAGCTGCTCTCCTGCATTGATGCCCTGATTCTGGGGGATGAGATACCAGGCCGGTTCATGCTGCAGGGAGCACAGCTGCTCCACTGGTTCAGGCCTGATTTCTTCGCTGGGCCCATATGCTTGGTTCCTGGGGGACAGAGCACTGCATGGACTTGGGTTTCAGGGTCACAGCTGCTCCCCTAGGCCAAAGCTCTGATTCCCGGGGATGGGGCACTGTGGTGGTTCAGGCATTCTCCTCCTCCTCTTTCTCCTTCTTTGTGTGATAATATGTCTTCAGGATCTTTCCTTGACTCTATGAAGACTTACTTCATTCTTTTTAACTGCTGAACCATCCCTCCTGTATGGATGGATATTGAAGTTCCTTCCATTTCTCGTTATTTCTAGTGATGCTGCCGGAGGCCTCCTTGCACAGGCCTCTTGGTGCCCAGGTGCAAGTGTTTCTCCAGGAAAGACACCTGAGCAGGACTCACTGGCTGGAAGGCCTCCTCCTACCTATCCTGTTTACTGGCTCAGATGCCTAAAATCTGGATTTCCCTGAAAGATAAGCTAAACCAAGGAGAAATTCCTTTCCCTGGATGTGATCGAAAGTGTTAGTCTTGGTCTTCTATCATGAACTTGGCAAACACACACACAAGATCCTATCCCAGCCTTCTCACTAGAGGACCAATCTTTTATTTATTTATTTAGAAATGGGGTCTTGCTGTATTGCCCAGGCTGGTCTTGTACTCCTGGCCTCAAGAGATCCTCCTGCTCCTTCCTCCCAAAGTGCTGGGATTACCCACACCTGGCCAAAAATAAAATTTTAAAATATGAACTGATGGGCATTGGCATGTTTTATGGGAAGATGCCAAACTGAGAATCCTGAGATTTGAGTTCTAGTGTAGGATTTGTCACAGACATTCCAAGAAAATGTAGGGCACATGACATAGCCTGCATGGTCTTCAATTTCCCCATCCTTAATATGGTTTTGAGGAGACAGAAGTAGAGTAGTATAGACACATTACTGTTCGAGAGCTCCTTCAGTGCTAAGCCTCCAGGGTAAGGCTTTGGTCGCTTGCTCTTGACCCCAGGTTTGCTGTAGGAGACAAGAAATGGGAGCTGGTGCTTTGGAAGGAGCAGTCAGCTTTCCTGGGTGAGTCAGAGCCAGCAGCTTGGTGACCTCTGCCCTGGTCAGCAGCCACACCCCCTCTCCTAGAGCTGCTACCACTGTTCC
Organism: Indri indri; assembly: GCA_004363605.1. Taxonomy (NCBI): domain Eukaryota; kingdom Metazoa; phylum Chordata; class Mammalia; order Primates; family Indriidae; genus Indri; species Indri indri. The sequence continues at coordinate 9,213 of RJWJ010024961.1, read as the reverse complement.
TTAGCTGAGCCTTGGAGAGGGCACGTTTCATGTACCCTGCAGAGGAAAGTCTGGAGAACCCTCACCCATGGTCAGCGATCTGTCTTTCTGCTGGCTGCTGGGCTACACCCCACACATGCCTGGTTCGGTCTTTCTGCCAGAGCAGTGCAGCAGGGCAGTAAGCACAAAGGTGGTGGCTCACACTGCGGGGTTCCAATCCCGTTGGCTGAGCGAGCTGAAGCAAATCACTCAGACTCGTAGGTTCTTTATCTGTAAGTAGGTGGCATGAAGATAAAAATGTGGATTTTTCACAAGTACGTCATGAGAGCTCAATGAGCATTTATTACTATTATTAATGTCCACAACAAACACAGCCTTTAGGGAAACCGATGATGTTTGATGAATAAATGGACAAATGCGTGGATGAACTGGAAGTTAAGAGGTGTACATTCTGGTCACATTTCTGCCACCGGCTCCCTCCAGAACCAGTCCTGCAGCTCATTTGAACTGAAAGACTGTTCACTGAACTAGCCCCATGGCCAATCCTGAAATGCTAACTTCCTTCTCATATCTCCAGTATATCTTTATACACTGATGATTCCCAAGTTTATATTTCTAGTAGAAACCTTTCCTCTGAATGCCAGACTTGTGTATTCTCCTACCTATTCAGCATCTTCAGGTGGGTGTCGAACAGACTTCTTGAACTCAACGTGCCCACCCAGCCACCCACTCAGCCGAGCCTGCCCCCTCTGCAGGCCTCTTCCCACACCCCTTCCCCCGCCATGAGGTAGATAAAATACCAAATGTAAGAGACAGGAGAAACCAGCTGTTTTTCCTACTTTCACACACAATGCAACACTCAACCCAGCATAGAATATTATGTTTCTGGTGATGACAATGTGTGTGCGTTTTCCCCACACACCGAGCAGTTCTCCAGTGGACACCAACTGGGTGTCCTATAATTCAATTCAATTCTGACCCTACCTACCTGAAGATAGTGTCAGAGCCCACAGTTCAAGGGCTCAGTTCCACAAAATTTCCCTCCACTTCGGATGTCAGTGACAAGTCCCAGGTTGTAACCTGTATTTCTGACCAGCTGGCTATAAATCAGGGGTTGCCACAGTCCCCTCTTTGAGTTTGATTAATTTGCTAGAGCAGCTCACAGAACTCAGAGAAACACTGTACTTACATTTGCCCATTTATCATCACGATATTACAGAGGATCCTGAGGAACAGCCAGGTGGAAGAGATGCGTAGGGCAAGGTGTATGGGAAGGGGCGTGGAGCTTTCATGCGCCCTCTAGCGGTGCCGCCCTTCAGGTACCGCCATGTATTCCGCAACCAGGAAGCTCTTCCAACCCTGTCCTTTTGGAATTTTATGGAAGCTTTAATATGTAGGTATGATTGATTAAATCACTGGTCATTGGTGATCAACTTCCCAAAGGTCAGGGGGTGGGGGCTGAAAGTTCCAGCCCTCTAATCAGATAGCTGGTTCCCCTGGCAACCAGCCTCCATCCTGGGGGTAGCCAGGAGCCCACCAAGAGTGGCCGCTAGAACAAAAGATGCTCCCATCACCCAGGAAATTCCAAGGGATTTAGAGGCTCCGTGTCATCACTCAGGAAATCACGAAGGTTTAGGAGCTCTGTCTTGGGAACCAAGGATAGAGACCAACTATGTATTTCTAATTATATCACAACATCACAACCCCCACCAGTTCATGGCAACCTCCTTCTTCCACGTGCTCAGGCCTTCTCTCATACCCCACATCTCAAGCACCAGGCAATTCTGCCTCTGTCTTCAAAATAAATGGGAATCTCAGCACTTCTCATCACCTCCACTGCTACTACTGTTAAAAGAAAAACTTTGGACAAATTAAACTTAACAGCATTTAATTGAACCAGGAACTATTCACACTCTAGGCAGGCCCCCAGGACCAGAGCAGGTTTGGAGAGCTCGGGGCTGCAATGTGATCAGGCAGCATTTATGGACAGAACACGAGAGTAAGGAGACAGCGTGATTGGTTACAGCCCGGCCTGTGCCTCATTGGGGCACGCTCTGATCAGGTGGCCACCTGCAGCTGACTGAGGCTTGGCTGCTGTCACTGGCTGAGACTCAGCTACTTATTATCAAAGTATACTCCTAAGTTAGGCTTTTAGTTAGTTTAGGTACTGAGTTAGGTTCCAGTTTGTTACTAGGGCTCAAGCAGGAGGCATCCTCAAGCCAAATTTCATTTAATTTAACACTACCCCTGAGAAGAGAAAAATAGCTCAGAGCAGTCAGGCCCAGAGACGTGAATATGAGACTCCAGTCACAGCCCTCCCCCAGCACCCACGTGGGGGAGGGGGGTGGACGCAATTGTTTAAAGGCATTTTGTCCCTGACTGGCTGCCTCGCTTACTGTCTTCCTGTTCCTGAAATTTGTGATGCAGAGAACAGTGGATAGCCAATCAGTAGCTTGTATTATTTTTAATATAAATTCTTGGTAAACAGCTTAGGAACTGCCTCTTCTTTTCCTTTAAAAACTCATTTCTAAGTGCTATTCATAGGAGCATATTTTCTGGGCAATTTGAATCTATGCTCATGGGCTGCAGTCCTCAAATTTGGCCCAAACAAACTCTCTGCTTACATTAAGTTTGCGTCAGTTTTATTTTCCTGCAGGTCGACACCCTAGTCCAGCCGTACTCTTCTCTTGCTTGGGTAGTGACCAAGGCCTTTGGACCCCTAAAGTTTGCTGGAAAAATCACTGACAAGAAGCAGATTGACTAATAGGAGAAAAGGCATACAAATGTATTTAACGTGTGTACACGGAGTCTTCAGAATGAAACCCCAAAGATAATAGGGGAAATTTTCCATTTTTATGCTTAGGTTCAACAAATTATGAACAGCCGTGCGGAAATACGATTGGACGAAAAGGGTGTGATCTAATTTAATGGACTGAGTGGGGAAACCCAGCAGGGCTTGTCGGTCTGGATTCTTCCCGGCCTCTCTGAGCATGCATTCCTTCCTTCTGGGCGTGGGGCAGGACCCTCACTGGAATGGGGGGCTTATGAGCTACAGCAAACAAGGTAGGTTGGATCATTTCCCTATGGGCAGCTTTTATACAGAATAATTTTAGGTATAATGGCTCGCTTTCAGGAAAAGGGGTTCTGGCTTTTACGACCTGCCTTGGGGAAGAGGGATTCTAGTTTCTGCGGGTAGCCCCAGGGAAGAAGGAGACTGAAAGGCAGGAGGACAGGAGAAGGTCAGAGAAAAATTTCTGCTTCCAAGAGAGAAGTGTCCTTTTGAAACAGAAAGCTGCTTTCTGAGCCCCAACGCTTGCATCACTGCAATAGGCTTTACTGGTCACCCTGCTACACTCCTGTCCTCCCCCTGGTCTATTTTCAACACAGCAGCTGGGGTGACTCTTGCAAATTATAAGTCATAGCACTCTCCTGCTCAAAACTCTCCCAGGGCCGCCATTTCACTCAGAGTGAAAGCCACCATCCTTGAAATGGTCTAGTGGGTGCTGCATGCCAGGCCCCTGTTACCTCTCTGACTTCATCGCCTACCACTCTCTCTGCGCTGGGCAGTCTTCAGTTGTCCTTTGAAAGCCACTGTCCACTCTCCCCTACCCTGCTCTGTGCCCCCAGGAGGCTTCCCCACCAAAGCTCTCTTCCTCTTTGGCTTCCAGTTATACGCCATTGACGGGAAGATAGGACAGAGGACGGGGTATTCATTCCTCTGTGACTTTTCCATTCACGGCCCTGGCTAGGCCACGGCTATGTTCCATCAAAGACGCAGCTCCTGCCCCTCAGCCCTTGGCTGAAGCCGGTCTTCCCGGGTTCTCCTCGCCACTCCCTCCTGTTGTGGCTTCAGGCCTGGCGATGTCGTGGCTTCTTGTAATTCCTAGCCCTGGGGTGCCTCATCATACCTGCTGGTTTACTTTAACCCTGCCTCCATGTCCTCTTTATTGTCTCTTTAATGACTCCCATGAGCGTGTCCTCTTCTTCCTGCCCCTCTCTCACTCTGCTCCAGTCCCACTCTCTTCTGCTCTTGCTCTAACACACCGGCCTCAGGGCCTTTGCACTGGCTCTTCCCTTTTCCTGGCCTGCTCATCTCCTGGCTGCCCCTGGGTCCCTCCCTTGTGCCCTTTCAGTCTTTGCTCAGTTGTCATGTTCTCAGTGACAACTTCTCTCTCTGCCCTTTTGAACACTGCAGCCCCTGTACTCTGGCAGGCCCATTCTTTTTTTCATAAAACCTTCCATCATCTAACACACCGTATAATTTATATATTTATTATGTTTCTTATCTTTCTCCCGTCATTAGAAGGTAAACTGTATGAGGGAGAGGCTTTTGTCTTTTTTGTTCACTGCTGTGTCCTCATGACTTAGATCCACGCCTGGATATAGCAGGTGCTCAATAAACATTTGCTCACTGAATGATATGTTGAATCCATGACATGCTCTCATCTCTCATGAGATCTGAATTGATTTCCTAGGACTGCCCTAACAAAATACTGCCAACTGGGTGGCTTAAAACAACAGAAATTTATTGTCTTATATTTCTGGAGGCTAGAAGTCCTAAATCAAGGTGTCAAATCTTTCCTTGCCTCTTGCTGGCTTCTGGGTGTTTGCTGGCCATCCTTGGTATTGCTTGGCTTGTAGCTGCATGGCTCCAATCTCTGCCTTCATTGTCACATGGAGTGCTTCTTGTGTGTCTGCCTCTTCACGTGGTATACATAAATGTATGTGTATTTTAATAAGGACGCCAGCCATATTGGATTAGGGGCCTACAATACTCTAGCATGATTTCATCTCGACTTAAATAATTACATGTGCAACAACTCTATTTCTGAATAAAGTCACCTTCTGAGGTACCGGGGATCAGGACTTCAACATCTTTTTTTTGGGGGGACACAATTCAACCCCTAAGAGGATATTTGCAGTTTTTCCCTAGAATTGCAGTACTCGAGTTATTATTACTCCACGTAGATTATTATACGTTTTTTAAGAAAAAACATTCAATTTTACCTGTGAACTGGCAAACCAGTGGCTCTTGGGCTGGATTTGCTTCCCAGGCATGGTCGTCTACCCTGAAGTACTGGGCCACACGGTGCTTTGAAAGATTTTTTGAATTAGTTTGTAAACATTTAAAAGTTAGGAAACTTCACCTGCAAATCTGGATTTCTGGTTTCCATGACAAATCAGAATGTCTGGTCACCCGGGCCTGTCTTGTACGTGTTCCCCACTGCCCAGAGCCTGGCACGGGCTTCTTAGACGGGGCAGAGCCCTCTGTGCCCCACACTTACACCTCTCCCTGTTGGTGCCCCAGCCCTGCTGCTGGGTTCAGCTGTCACTTGTCACCTGGCCAGCTTCATTCGCCTCCATCAGCTGCCTGGCTCTTGTGGACGTATGAGTTTGCAATCCCTGAGCACCAAGCACTTCTCAAGGGAACGACAGGTGGTGATAATGATGACGGCGATGGTTGTGAATTGATACGTAGGTTGCATCTCCACTTTTTCTTTTGCCACATGTTCTTGAACATTCCCCCATCAAGCTTTTATCCCCACTGCTCCGCCAAGGTGCCCAGTGTAAGCTCTCTGTCTACATCTCGCTTATTAGCAGCATTTGACGTAGTCGATCACCTCCTGCTCTTGACCCACTTTTTTCACTCGAATTCTGTACCACTACACTCTCTTGATGTATGTCCTCCCGCTGGCCACTCCTCAATCTCTTTTGCTGGTTTCCCCTCCTTGCTTATTCCTATAAAAATTGTTGTAGGAGCCTAGCAACTTAGGAGGCTTAGGCAGGAGGATTGCTTGAGCCCAGAAATTCGAGGCTGCAGTGAGCTATGGTTGAGTCACTGCACTTCAGCCTGGGTGACAGAGCGAGACCTCACCTGTAAAAAATAAAAAATAAAATAAATTAATAAATAAAATCAGTGTGCTTGCAGGGCTCGTTTCTGATATATACTCTATGTTCTACCCTCCATTTCCTCCCTTAGGAGATCTCATCCAATCTTGTGACTTTAAATACCCTCTACACACTGACAACTCCCAAATGTTTACCTTCAGCTTCTAGGATGCCCCTGAACTCCAGAGTCCTTCATCCATTTCTGCTTGGGTGGTCAAAGGACTCTTGAACTTCACATGCACAAAACCAAACTCTTCATTTCAATCCACAAAGCTTCTCCTTTCCCATTATTCAACATTTCAACATATATCAAATTTATTATTCCAGTTGTTCAGGTCAAAAAACTTAGAATTACCCTTGATGGGATTTCTTTCTCTCATACATTCGCTACATCAGTATATCCATGGGGCTCTTTGAGGTGGTTAATTTTACATGTCAGCTTGGCTGACACCATGGTATTTTGTAGATGTGATTAACATTTGAGTCAGTGGACTTTGGATAAAGCAGATTACTGGCCATTATGTGGGTGGGCGTCATCCAATCAGTTGAAAGCCTTAAGACCAAAGACTAAAGTTTCCTAAACAAGAAGAAATTCTCCTTAAGACTGGAACATGGGAAACCTGCCTGAGTTTCTAGACGGCTGCTCTGTGGAAGACTGAAATATCAGCTCTTACAGGTCTCCCTTCTGGCCTGCCCTACGGATTTCAGATGTGCCAACACTCACAATCAAACCTAATCCCTTTAAAATCTCTCTCTGTCTGTCTCTCTCTCTCTCTCTCTGTCTCTATCTCTGTCATCTCCTATTGGTTCTATGTCTCTGGAAAACTTTGACTAGTATACTCTTTTTTCAAAATATGTCTAATATCTAAGCCCCTTGAACCATATCACTCTGGTCCAAGACATCACCGTCTCTCTGCTAAATTTTACAATTGCTGCCTATCCGGAGGTTCGTCTACAGCCTATTTTCCGTGGAGCAGCTAGGGTGACCCTTCACAACCATAAGCCAAGCATACCCATTCCTCTGTTTAGTGTCCTCCATTGGCTCCCACTGCATTCAGAGTAAAAGCTGAAGTCCTTGGGTGGCCTTCAAGGCCTTGCACTGTTTGGTGTCCTGCTACTTTCCCTGACCTCATCTCTGTGCCCTCCCCTAAGATCCTGCCACGAAGCCTTTGCTCCTGCTGCTCTCTCTGCCTGGAAATATCTTCGTTTGGATAAATTCCTCTGAGCTACCCATGAACAGGATAACACTAGTTCCTTACATCTCAAGGGAAGCAATGACTTCATCCAAAATGGACCATTCATTTCAGACTTGCCAAAATGTGTGTCTCCATCAACTGCCCCAGGGTGTCATCTGTGGTAGATAGCCTGGGATCTTTCCGATGGCTGGTCTAATCATTTACAGTTCCTGATTGTTGCTGTACATGGTGTAAGAGTGGTGTGCAGGCAAGTCAGGGAAAATGGTAAGTCCTTGCATCTGTTGGCATGTGCGGGTTAGAGCACGGCTTCTCGTCACTGTCTCATTCTCACGAGCCTTCCTATTGGGCGGGGCTGCTTTCTAAAGGAATCCTTGTCCTTTCATCTTGGGCCCAAGAAAACATGCTAATTCATACTCAAAACACTGTGCTTTGGTGAGGGAAGAGCATGAGACACGTTATGGGAAGTGGATACTTTAAATAGATGCGCACAGGGAAAACACCCTCCATGGTGACAGTATGGTCAGACAGTCCCTGTCCCCCTGCACTCTGTGCCCCTCTGCCCCAGCCCTGCTCTTCTCTGCCTTCCTTAAACGGTCAGCTGGCCAGCGTTTAGTGGCTCTGGAGGCTCCAGTGTCGGATCATCCTGTCCTTCCTCATTGCGTGCCATCGTAGTCATGGAAGGAGCCTGCGCATCAGAAAGGTGATGCTTCTGGGTGTGGAATCAACGAGACCTGGCTCGAGTCCTGAATCTGACATTCCTAAACAGGGGAGCGGGGCTTGGATGACTTATACAGCCCTCTTCACTTATGAAATAGAAATGATAATGCCCGCGTTATGGGATTTAAATAAAGTGATGTATGCGTGCCCGGCCTGCGCTAAACTCAGTGACTGCAGCTCATGATGAGTCAGTGTGGAAGCTGAAGCCACACTTCAGAGACAGGCTCAAGACCCTGTCACCTGGGGTGGGACTGGTGTGTGCGGCGGACACTCCTGACCTTTCCCGGGAGACCGAGCGTACGCCACTCTTTACGTGGTCACCCCAGTTCTCCTTCCAGAATATGAACTTGCTCAGGCCACTGCCCTCCCCGACATGCTTATGAGACTGACCTTGAGTTTAGCCTGCAAGTGGCCTGCGACACAAGCCCATCACGTCCCAGCCTCCTCCCGGCCCTCGCCTCCTCATCTTTGGACCCCTCACTGTGGACCGCTGCTCTAGGCATGAAGGAAACCTTGAGGGCTCAGTGATCCTTGAGCTCGTTACAGCAGCCATGCCTCGTCCAACCTCACTGGCAGGCAGCCGTATTTCCTCTGTCTCCCTTGCAAGATCTCTCGGGAGGTTTTCTGAAATTTAGTCCCGCCGTGGCAACTGCATCCCCTGTTCCCCTGCCCGTCTGAGACAGGAGAGTGGCAAGTCTGCTGGGACCAGTTTTTCATGCATACCTGTAGTCTTAATGTGATTTTTTAGTTTTACTTTATTTTTAATTAACATGTAACAATTGTACATATTTATGGAGGACGGTGTGATGTTTCAATACATTTATACATTGAGTAATGATTAAATTAGGGTGATTAGAATATTCATCACCTCGAACATTATCATGTTTGAAATATACAGCAAATTACTGTCAACTACAGTCACCCTACCGTGCAATAGAACAGCAGAACTTATTCCTGCCTCGCTGCAGCTTTGTGCCTGTTGACCAGCCTGTCCCCTGATGCATTTGTCCCCCATCCCCTCACTTGCAAATGCTGGGCTACATCCCACGATTTCCTGGATCCCTTCCCACCAGCAGCTGGGGTGTGCACGCTCTCCAGCGAGGAGTCGGCTCGCTGATGCTGCCGGGGTTGAGGTGAGATGCTGCGCCCACAGCTCCAGCTTAATCAGATAGCCAAGGAGGCGTTTGCAGAGAGAGGCTGGGTGGGGATCACTTTCCAAGGGGTGGCAGGCCGGCCAGTGTGGGTCAAGCCAGTCAGGGAGGGGGCGAGCCCAGCAGTCTTGGTTCCTGGGTGCTCTCTGCCCTCCTTCCCTGCCCTGGCCGCCCCCACAAGAACCACACTGTGTATCTCAGTGCTAGAATGCGAGGAATGTGCTGCAGCCTGATAGGCATGATCTGCAGAGAGGCAGGGAGGAGCCCTGCTCCCCAGCAGA
>RJWJ010024960.1:0-24354 GCA_004363605.1 Indri indri | reverse complement strand
ATTACATGTGCAAACTATAACATTTTGAATAAGTTATATTAAATAAAATCTAAAATTCACCCTTTTATTTTTTTATTTTTTAAATGTGGTGACTAAAAATTTAAATTTACATATGTGGCTCACATAATAATTACATTGGACAGTCTTGCTATAGATAGTAATGCACGTGAGTATTTAATGTGTGGTATAAGCAATGTGATCAGATAAAATATTTAATATTATTTGATGGTATATTATTCCTAAAGTTGATCCCCATGTCGATGTATACAGTTTAATCATGGTAATGGGAGAGAGCATCTTAATTAAAGGTTTTCATCTTTTGACTAACTTACTAGGCCACAGGAGAGGACCCAAGTTATCTGAATGCTTTACTCGGGTAGTTTGTATTCACTTGCAAAATTCCAAGGATGTTTGTACGCCTTCACATTGCTTTTGATTTGCTCTCCTGGTGGAACTTTTTCTTAGAATAAGTATGTGTGTTCAAATTTATCCTTGTTTTCTGTGATTACCTTTTCATAGCACCGTGGTTTCCGGGAACATCGAATTGTCCGCTGCATAGTGTGCTACATTGAGTAGGGCTCATTATTCTTCTGCTGTTTCGAACACCTGACATGATTGTTTGAGTTTGGTATACCTTGTGTCCAAGCTTTTGCTGTTTTTAACATAAATATTGAATACTTTGGTTAAACATTACGGGATCTCTAAATGGCTGAAGAAAAATAGCTTTCCTTCCCATGAGGAGCAATATGGCACCCAGGTTAAGAGCATAGATCTAGAGTCAGAAAACCTGTGCTGCCCATCTGTGCAAAATTACTTACCCACTGTACTTCTGTTTCTTCATCTGAAAAGTAGTGACGATAGAAGCAAATTCCAGAGTGATGCCCTGAGGATTAAACAGGATTAAGCATTTGAGTGTAAATGGCACTTGGTAAGCTCTCAAAAGTGTTAGGCATTATTATCTGTATCCCAGTCCTTTAAAAATCTTAGTTTCTTCTCTATCAATAAAGCTAAAGTTAATATTTTAGATAAAACTTGCAGATAAACAATGGAGAGATACCAAGTACGTTGCACATTTCTAAACATTATAATTTAATAGGAAAATACTTATTTCAAAAACAAAATGCAAAAATGAGCATTCTGGAAATAAACACGGGTAAGGTTGAGATTCTTTGTTTCTCTTTCAGAAGCATCCACAATATAAACCCTCTAGAGGCGAGAAAATTTTGTGAAGGTCTTAGTACAAGTTAAAAAGATTTGCTTTCCTCAAGTTGGAAAACCCTTTCCATTTTTGAGTCCTTTTCGTTTTTATTTCAAATGACAGCAATTTGGAGGGGTCACTGTCCGTGTTTGAAGGTAGCTGGGTCAAAAATACTTGTTTACAGGACATTTTTACCTGTAGGAACTATTGCCATATAACACAGAAGCAAGAAATTCAGTAGTAGATGTATTTACAAAAAATTAGAAAATTGTAATCAGAAGGATTTTGAGGCAACACTATATTGTCACTTTTTAAAGTGATTTGTGTTAAGAACATTGCCCCAGGCCTAGGGGTGGTGACAAGGGAGGGGCACTGGGAGAGGATTCATATTGTGTCGCTCTGTGGGCAGAGAAACACATTTTTTGGTTTTTTTCATACAAAATCACAGCTGCTTAGAATTTATTCATTTATTCTTCTGAGACAAGAAAAAAGCCACCAAAGGAAATCAACAACCTTGCCCTCCTCACACCTGGAGAACACTGAGAGACCTGTCTCTCAGAGACCTAGTTTTGACCTGAACACCTTTTAAGAAAAACAAATTAATACGATGACTATCCTACCTGAACTTTGACCTTTATTTTACGAGAGTTTTCACAGGACACGCTGAGATGCCTCAGTTACGTCGATTGTGCCTCCTGAGGTAGGTGAGAGGAGACCACAAATAATACACAGCACATAAATCTTTAACAGCAGCTATATACCACAACATCCCTTCAATATGCACAGCGTGATTAGTTCTGACTGATGTCAGAGAGCATGCTATAAAATACGGAGTCTGGGCAGTTGGAGATACTGAATGTTACCATAGGAACTAGCTTGCAATGTTGCAATTCGTGTGTTAAATGAATACCTGATGAATATATGTGTGCGTATGCATATATATACGGCTGAGATGATTTTCCCCAGGCCGGGATCACATTGCGCAGGGAGGCTGCTGCTGGAATTGTCCCTCTACCCTTGTTTCATTGTCCTTAGTCATTGCTCGTACCTCTTCTCACTCTTATTCCACCTATCACTTTTGTCACCAAAGGCATGGTCCTTTCCCTACCATTTGCTCTTAGAGGCCTAGGACAGTCTTAGCAGCATTCACAATCTGCCAAGAACTGGACCACAGTTGCTGTCCAAAGGTGCTCGTGGAGACCTGGTCCCATTCTGTGGCAACCCCTGCTTTTACCTAGGAACCCTTCCCCTGCCTAGGGCCCCAGGACTTCTCATCTCACTCTTAAGAACTAGGAAAGCTAACTGCTGAGAGCTAGTATAACTAGTACACCTAGAAATAGTAGAGAATCCTGGGTCTTGAAAATGGACTATTAGAATTTCTTAGTCGGAGATGTAGTGCTAATAATACAATGTTATAGCTTCATGACGCAATGAATAAAAAAGACGGTTCTGGACTTGCCTTCGGAACTAAAAGACATCCTTAATGTAATTTCTATCATGGCAATAACTTCTTTGCTCAGGCAAAAGACATGCAAACACATGTGGGGAGGAAATACATTTATAATTGAGGAAACAGAGCCCTAGGTAACAATGCTGTCTTCCTGTCGTAATTTTAAATCATGGTTCGTTTTCTTATATATCCTCATTTGTCTTGGTTCTTTTTAGCTCAACTTAATAACATTATTGCAGACATTGAAGAAAACCTTTACTTCTCTGTTAATTTATCAAAGTACTTGATAAAATTTTATACGTAGTATATTAATCAAGACATTTTGATGAGATTAACATAATGAATAGATGCTGAAATTATTTGGAACCTAAATGATTATTGTATTAAATAAGATACTGCTAATCAGTTGTGTCTTTATGCATTCGTGAGAATTTTTGGCAAGCTATTGTGAATAGTCAAGGAAGGGAATTTATTTTTAGCAGGAATCTTATACCTCCTGCATAGAAATGAGACATTTATTGAAACATCTATGAGACAAAATGTTTCTGAATGTGTACTATACACTTCTTATAAACCTCTTTTCTTGCGTAGCTATATTTCAGAGAAAAGCTTTGCTTTGACAAAAAGAAAATCATGTTGGCTTACACATATATTTTGTAAGCAAGCAGTGTTTGGTTTGTGATAAAAGATATAAAAAGATAAAAACATTAAGCACACATAGGCTTTGCTGGTAATCTGTGTTATGCCACCGGACAAGTGAAAGGATGTTCTGTGTTCTCATGTGGGCTTTACACTGTCTCAAGCCTAGGGAGATAATTTACAACCAAAGGAGTAAGGGAAGGAAGACTTCGATTTCGATCGAGTGATGAATTCCACGCTGGGTGCTGGACCCCGTTATTTCAAGAGGTAGCAAAACAAGGCTGATCAGCAAAGAGAGTTATAAGTTTGGCAGCCAATTCTGATTTATCAGGCCCGTCAACTATTTTTTTTTTAAACTCTGACAGAACTTTGAGTGAATGTAAATGACCATATGAGATAGCCTTTAGGGATGTTCTTACTACTGACTTTCAAAAATGTCACTTGCCGGCATTTCTTTTCATGGAGAATTATATTAAAAATGAATTACTGGCCGGGCACGGTGGCTCACGCCTGTAATCCTAGCACTCTGGGAGGCCGAGGCGGGTGGATCGCTCAAGGTTAGGAGTTCGAGACCAGCCTGAGCAAGAGCGAGACCCCGTCTCTACTAAAAATAGAAAGAAATTATTTGGACGACTAAAAATCTGTGTAGAAAAAATTAGCCAGGCATGGTGGTGCATGTCTGTAGTCCCAGCTACTCGGGAGGCTGAGGCAGTAGGATTGCTCGAGCCCAGGAGTTTGAGGTTGCTGTGAGCTAGGCTGATGCCATGGCACTCGCCCCACACAAGAGAGTGAGACTCTGTCTCAAAAAAAAAAAAAAAATGAATTCCTTCCTCCACCTTCCTATTCCCATCTCCCTCCTCTCTTGGTATGGGGACCTGCAAACGTTGGTGGCTGGTATCTGAGCACCCCTGGTGATGAGGGAAGGGGGCGCCAAGCAGAGGTCATGGGCAGTGTGCCCAGCAGCAAAGAAGTGGGAGGGAGATGACAGGGATGCAGAGATGGTGGGTGAAAGAGGAAGCCAGAGTTCTTATGACATTTGTCACACTGAGCACGTGATTAAGCAAACAATAAGCATATAATAAGTCTCAGTGTCGTATCAGTGTTGACTTCCTGGTTGTGGGAGTTCCACAGTGTCGGTATAGACCAGAATCCTTATTTGGGGGAGGTACGTGCTGAAGTATTTAGGGTTAATGTGTCATCATGCCAGAAAAAGATACACGCACACACACAAATGCATACGTATATTAGGCATGGAGAGCAAACGAGGTTAAAATGTTGGTAATTAGGGATTCAGGGTGAAAGGGACATGGGCATTCTTTGCATTGTTATTGAAACTTTTCTATATGTTGGAATATAGTTCAAAGTTTTTTTAAAAACCTAACTAAAAATAATTCATTTATTGAACATCTGCTGGTCATCTGTTTACAAAATGCTATGGAAGAACTTCTATAAAAATGCTCGAACACTATAGGAGTTTATTTCTCATTCGCCTAAGTCCACAGTAGGTGTTTTTGGCATGTGGGTGATTGCTGCTCAGGGGGATTGAAGGACCCAAACTCTTCTCATGTTGCAGCTCCGCCTTCTAGGGGAATGCATCCATCTTCCGTTTGAAGGAACATGCATTATTTCCTTTCTCATTCTGAATACTGGCCACGATTAATTCCAAGTCGACTGGAACATGTGGTCTATAGACACGTGCCCTGACAAAGGACTGAGAACAGATGTTAGTGGACAGCCAGCAAACTCAAACAACCTGTAATTAAGCACATTAAGACGCTAACCAGAAGGAGATTATCTTCCCTTCAGCAAACAGAACCTGAACACAAACCCTTCCTTTAGTTGAAACTGAGCCAGTTTCTATGGGGATATAGAAATTTTGTAAGACGAAGTCACTTCTTTCAATAAGCTCACAAAGAATGGATATGTGGAATGTAGTCATACCTACGTAGGGTTTGTGCCACTTAAATGAAATGAAATAATCTTTTGAGCACAATTTAACAATACATTTCGGTGGGATGGTTAGAAGTGATCTTTGAATGTTACTGTGTCAAGGAAGAAGATGGTCGGGTGGTTAATAATGGTAGTTCAAAAGAGTTCTTATTTTTTTAATCTTACTTTTTTATTTTCTAAATGTATTTATACTTGCTAATATTCAAGGGACAAAGACCGTGTGTTTACAACCATGACAAGAATAAAACATGTTAACAATGCAAATGCTACATTTTTCACAATGAACTAATCCTGCTAATGGCTTTGCATGGAAGGATCGTTGAGATCGATTTGGCCAAGTGTGACATCATGGCCAAAACGTGAAGTCCCTCTGTGTTGCAAATTTTCTCGTCCGCTCTTATCCAAATGCTCCTTAGATTTTTATTAGTGAACGTATTTTGGAGGTCAGACACCTTCTTGGCTAGAGCATCAGCTTTATAACAAAACTATATGCTATTCTCACGGAAATATATTTAGATGTTGCCCCACTGGGAATTTTTTCAAGTAATTAATGTACAGCTTGTGTATCAGCTTGAACTTGGCTTCTTGGAAATAATTCACTCTTACCAGCATCTAATGCCACAAGAGCATTTGAAGACTCCGTGGGTGTTAGCTCAGAACTTTCTTTTATTTATTATGTCTGAGTTATCTTTTCGCTGCTATTCCTCTTTGGCTTCCCTAAAGGAACCCAAAATATTATTTTGGTAAGTAAAGTTTATTTATGAAAAAGAAAATCACTGGAAGCATTGACTTTGGCTTATCCCTAACCTTTGAAGAGACTTAATTTTAAGCTCCATTTAATTCAAATGTTTTGCTGTCATATAAAAGAGACGTTCTGAATTCACAGTTTTTAGTTTCCACCAGAGCATCATACAACATTGTGACTTCTGACGGAGATAAAGACTTTGAAAAGATATTTAATATGAGCTGGGCATGGTGGCACACACTTGTGGTCCCAGCTACTTGGAAGGATGAGGTGGAAGGGTCGCTTGAGCCCAGGAGTTCGAGGCCAGCCTGGGCAACATAGTGAGACCTCACCTCTAAAAAACAAAAACAAAACAAATCGAAAAAATCAAAACCAAAAGATACTTAGTGTGAAGTGTATTATCTAACATTCAGTACACGTGACAACCTCGCAACTCACTGTTTGGCTCTGCTATAATCTATTTACCCACTCATTTCAATTTTCTTTCAATTTAAAAGAATAATGATTTTTAATTGCAATTATACACAAGCCCATACCCATACACAATGAACAACTGGGCAAACTATCAGTCCTCAATTAGAGTATGATAAAAAAAATGTCTTGGTAGAGAGAGTTCTCTATCTGGAGATAGCTAGCATGGAGTTAAGTCCCAAATCTGCTAACTGCTGCAGTGTCTATGGGCAAATCAGTTCACTTGTGGTCCGGTCTCAGTTTACTTGTGAATGAAATGCCATCCACCTGTTTTTGAACACTGAAGCTTTTCTATAATTTATACATACTATAAATAATGTTTTGATAAACATCCTTACATCTGAATATTGGTTTACATATTCATCAATTCCTTAGGAAAGATTGGAGAAGTAAATATTGGAGATGCATATCTCCCATTAAAAATATTGAAAACTCCTGAAGCTTCATTAGTAAATATTCCTCATTTTTTAATTGCTTCACCTTCTTGGTTTTACAGTAGTTTCCTGAACAAATGCACGTAAGGTAACTGAGAAGTTAGCAGAATATTATAAAATCCTATAGCTGTATATAATCTTTTAATGTCAATGAAGCCAGCTGATTCTATGGAAGTAATTTAGAAATTATAATCAGTAGCACATAATTTAAGAGCTCTGTGACCTTATTCATGTTATTTACCCTTTCTAAAACTTATGTATAATAAAGGGGTCATTGTATGTAACATATATACATGCATGTATGTATACATGCTTATGTATAACAGTGGGGTTATAGTGACAGCCAAATGCAAACATATGTAAAGGTACTTTAAAAGCAGTAAAACACTATTTTATTACTATTATTATTTTTTGATAAATAAAATAATCAAA
This sequence comes from Indri indri, assembly GCA_004363605.1. Lineage (NCBI taxonomy): Eukaryota > Metazoa > Chordata > Mammalia > Primates > Indriidae > Indri > Indri indri. Next base: position 17,035 of record RJWJ010024960.1, on the reverse strand, counting down.
TTTATTTAATGATCCTCAGTTTCAACTTCAGATTATATTGATTTTCCTCTAATATTTTTTTAAGATTAATGAATAAGATATTTCTCCTAATAAATACATTGACCGTTGTCTTTCAATCAGACATATTAGGTATATATTTTATGGTAGCATCTGACATGGTGAAATTTTGAAGCTCTTTATAGAGGACAGATTTATGAGCTATATTAAAAGGAATAAAATGAACAAATGGACTTTTAGGAAGCATCTCCAAAATCATTTCATCTCTAAGAGAGGCTAATTTTAAGAAAAATTGGACTTGTTTTTCACGGACATTTCAAAATAAACCTGGCTCAGATGGTACAGTTTTAAAGAGGGGAAAGAAAAAACCCATCTGAGAATTCCTGGAATTCTGCCGGAAGTATTACTTGGCATTTTATCACACCTTCTGGATGCAATTGATTGACAAAAATGATATGATGCCAGGGGTGTAGTAGGACTAGAAAGAGAAAACCAGGGAATGCAGTGTTCTTGCTCCTGAAGAACAGCTTGGTTTTTGAAAAACAATAAGACTTTGCCACCCCATCCCCAAAACCTATATAATATGATTTGAAATCAATCCTTTTTGTGTTGCTAGACTTGTATATTCTCTTCTCATGCTATGTTAGAAGAATAAACATTGCTTGATAAATATTAATAGACTCAGGCCATATTTCTAAAATAGAATTTCTTTAAAGTTAAATTTATGCATCTTAAAATCGACTGAGTAACCATTCGGATATGTCAAATAAAGTATATTGTTATTACAAAAGGAAAATGGTTAGATTCTTAAGTTTTATAGTCAAGTAAAATAGTATCAACTCTAAATGAGTTTCTAAGATTTGCACAGTTTCCACTACCTTGGGAAGGAACAGCCTAAAACAAATTTTAATAAAGACATCTCTATACACACACAACAGTGTTATGTTTAGAGACTACCACCGTAGATTTTTTTTTAATAAATAGATATTAAATTCCTGATAGTCTTGGGAAGCTTCAAAAATGCAAGTGGAGTTTCCAGATGTAGCTGTGGCTGCGGAACCACCAGTCTTGGTGTTGGAGGGACCACCACAGGCCCTCATCTTCAGACTCATCGTGGGCGCAGAGTAATTGATTGACTTGCCTGAGGTCACAAAACTAGAAAGTGGCAAGATGAGCACTAGAGAACACTTCTGTGTTCTGAAAGTATTGAAGACCCTCTCTGCTGGGGATGTCCCTTTTCTTAATCTGTTTTGTATTTTCAAGCAATGGAGATACCAACTCCATACCCCTCATTCTCAACCCATCTTAGAAGGAACGATGTTTTTCTTTTTTAATTTATGGTCATCTTTTCTCCTTTACCTGCAAGATGCTTGGTAGTGATGACATCCGATATGAATGTTTCCTTTCACTCCAAGGCAAGGTTTCTCTGTTCATTAGGAGAAATATTACATGCTATCAGTGTGCAAAAATTTTCTTCAACAAGGGACTTTCGAGCTTTCTTTCCCTCCCCTTATTATAAAAATCTGAGCTTGTGGTCCAATGTTCTCTTAGTGCCTGCCTTTAAGTCTGTTTATTCACAGGTGAAGAAAGCATTGCAAATGAAATTTTCACTTGCATTGCTTATTCACGATGACAAAAGGGTCCCCAGGCACAAATATCCACTCATCCATTCATCCAACCACCTATTCATCCATCCCTTCAGCTGATAATTATTGACTACTACTAAGTGGTCCCCAGATTTAGTTTCTGTCATTCTGCCATGGGGAAATACGGGGAGAAGCCACAACATACTGTTTTCTCCTTTTTTTCTTTCCCTTTTTAGTATATTTACTTCCATCTTCTCTAGCTCAGTCCCTGACCTCTTTGTTACATTTCTGCGGCATAGATCATTCTCTTGGTCACTTCGATTGTTTCTTCACTTATAAAATTAACTCAGAAAAATGGCCCAAAATTATCGCTATAAGTCACAGACCATAAACTATGTAATACTGTGTATTGCATTATATAGTTTAGTATATTTACAGATAAAGTGTTTTAAATATAGATATTGAAAAAAAGATATGTCTCATATAAATAATATAAATGAGGTTTTTGTTTTTTTTAACTTCCTCTCACCATTCTCCAGGCCAGAATTTAAAAAGAAAATCTGTCTTAAGATGTCCATCCTGGAAAAAGGCCCATGGTTGTAAATGGGTTTCTTCGTAAAGCTCGTAAATCCATAGTTAGAATATGGTCTCCTAAACATCCACTTAGCTGTCAGACATTTAAGATTTAATGGAAAATATTATGTTTTGCTTCTTAAAAAGAAATATTTTTTTAAAATTTTCATAAAGGCAGTTTTGAAGCTAGAGATAATGAAATGTTTAAATTGCATTTTTCATCCCACAAGTGAACAAGAAATGATGAATCATTTTTCCCATAATGTAGCCTTAACCATACTTAAATCTGGACTCAAGAAAATGGAAGATATCTGTTCTACCATTCAAAAGCCATGTCTGTAGCTGGATGTTAAAATTGGGTATGAAGGCAAAATTGTTTTGCTTGATTGCCAATGGCCCATTCGCTTGACCACAGGAAAGTAGTAAGTAACAACAGGTAATGATCACCTAGCTCAGGTTAGAGTGTATGATCAAGCAAAATATATGTGTAAAGACTAAAAAAGAGTGTATATTTTCTCAAGTCATCCCTGTAAAAAAAATTTAAATTAGGAGACTGTAAGTGTGATCTTAAAAATACATTGCAGACCCAATCTGTTAGCCTTCATGTTTCCTAGTGAAACATATCAAATAGCTGAACACTGGAGCTGCTATTCTCATTTTTTTAAAAAATCTTTCTTAATATTCTGTTGATAACTGGGACAAGCATAACTTTTTTTCTTGCCCAATTTTTCCAACGTCAAAATGGTAGGACCTTCAAGTGGACTTTGGTTAGAAGATAAACAATAATTTAACTACGGATGGAAGTTAGAACAGGAGGCTTGGAGTTCTAAGGAATAAAATAATTCTAGAAAAATTTGTATTTAAAGCATTAGTATGACAAAACATATTTGCCTATGCGTGCAAAAACAACCAATTCCATATGGGTGCTTGTATTCACAAGGGAATAACCATCCAGGGTTTCCCACTGTTTGCTCCAGAGAGAACTAGCAACAAAATACTTCTCCAAAGGTATAAAGATAATTTTTTTTTAAATGCTATAAGTGTTGGTTCAGCTAAAGCATGACATTTTCAATTGGGAATGGCTTTTAAAAATTAAAACAAATTCAGTATGTAGGTCGTTAACCTTGGATATGTTCTTCACTGTGAAGATTATTAACCATCTGTTCTCAAATTGAAAGATTTTTTTCTTTTCCAGATCACCCTCATTCTCACATAATTTCATCATATTTAAAGACACGAAAACTGTAAAAGTAACACCTTCCATGTTATTTTTAATGAAGAATTCCTAATGAAACACTGCCCTCTGAGACAGAGAAAGAAACCAGATGCCATTTATGCTACTTAGCTTGTTTGTGCGCCAGTTCTAAGTGGGTTTCTGGCTATGTACATAAAAGACAACTGGAAGAAAAATAGCAAAAGTGAGGGATTTGGCTATATCTTTTAATACTTTGAGAATTATGTTATATAAAATAAATGTTAAGAAATATTTTCCTTTTATGTTCTTAGTTAGAAACAAATTATAAAAGTTTAAGATTTTAAAAATATCTAAGGCCAGTAAACTGTCCTAAAGTAAAGGAAAGTTGGGTGCCACTGCTGTTAGGTAAAATACGACCCTGTAGTTTTATTACAGAGTCACTTAACTGAGAATATAAGAATGGGGGCCTCTTGTTTAAGATCAAATGTGAGCTACAGTCAGGATTTTGTACTCACTTGGACACATGATTTTCTTTTTCAATGAGTGGTGCTGAACAATCTGAGATAACGGCTTCTCTTATGACCACAGCTTGCATTACAAGGCAACTAGTTAGGCTTAGAGATAATCTCACTGGGTATGAACAGTATGAACTCTGTACCTCTGGGTGAAGCTTTGGGGCTATAAAGGCTTTGTCTTTGTGAGCAGAGTTCAAATTAGGAAGCCACAAGACTTCCAGTTGCATTTTTACAGATTAGTGAGATATATTTCACACTTTTCTTGCAAGATATTATTTATGCAAACCTTGTTACAAAGTACAAGTTGATTAATCAATAGTAGATTCTTATATTTTATATAAGGGCATATGTGAGACCCTAGTCAGGAGACCTTCTACAGAAAGTATAATTCAATGCAGCAATCACTTCCTGGGACTCTACTCCATTGCCCTCAAGCCTTTATAATCTAATCAATAATTAAGAATTAATTAATTTTATTTATAGCAACAGATCACTTAATATTTTAAATACTGATTTAGTTAATCATCAAATAGTATAACGAATTAAAATTAATTCATTAATAAATAAAATAAATACTATATGGATGCTATACACAATAAATAATTGTAGTAAAAGGTTAGTTGTCTGACAAACTAGTCATACAATAGTGAGGTTTAACCAGATCCTTGAAAACCTTGAATGAGAGAAAAAATATGATGAAATCAAAGCTTTCCAATAATTCATCTGAGGGAAATGTGCAGAATGCTTTTAAGAGAGAAGAGGTGAGAAGTAAGAATGACAATTGGAAGGCCATAATAGAGCCATCTCAAAATCTCAAGAGTTCGGAGTGCTTTTTAATATATACTCTAATTTTATATATTCTAACTAATGCATAGTTGATGCTTGAACAACATGAGAGTTGGGGTGCCAATCCCCCACACAGTCAATAATCTATATAACCTTTAATTCCCCTTAAATGAACTATTACTAGCCTACTGTTGACCAGAAGCCTTACCAATAATATAAAGAGTTAACACATATTTTGTATGTTATATGTATTATATACTATATTCTTACGAAACAGTAAGCTAGAGAAAAGAAAAGGTTATTAAGAAAATTACAAGAAAAAATATATTTACTCTTCATTAAGTGGAAGTGAATCATCATAAAGGTCTTCATGTTGAGAGGGCTGAGGAGGAGGAGGAAGAGGTGGCATTGTTCTTGCTGTCTTAGAAGTGGCTGAGGCAGAAGAAAATCTACATATAACTGGGCCAACACAGTTCAAACCTGTGTTGTTCAAGGTCAACTATATACATTTTCATGTATCATAATATATATTTTATATATTCTAACAGATATTTAAAGACTAGTTTCTTTTTTTTTCTTGAGACAGAGTCTTGCTCTGTCACCCTGGGTAGACTATAGTGGCATCATCGTGGCTCCCTGCAACCTCAAACTCCTGGGCTCAAGTGATCCTCCCACCTCAGTCTCCCAGAGTGCTAGGATTACAGGCATGAGCCAGTGCACCAGGCCTAAAGTGTAGTTTCTTTAAGATTAAAAATTCTGTTAACAATGGCCCATGGATAATAATTTCTTAAATAATATTCTCCTTATTTTGTGCAATAGATTTAGAAAGACTTTTGAAAAATAATTTGCATATTACTAATCGATGGGCTTTATAAGCTGGTATAGTGTTTCTGAAGGTCCCCATTATAAATAACATGTGAAATATTTGTTATTGGTTCTGAGGTATTGACCACAAACAATTCTGTGACAGTCAGTTGTTTTTTGAAAACTCTTGAGGATATTTTTCATCTTTAGCATTTATTATCTTTGTGTTTGGGTTTGCACCCTTCATAACAGGGCAGCAAAAAGAGCCACCACACATGAGGTACAGCATAGGTCAGAAGAACCAGTGGCACCAGAGGTCGACATTGAGGGCTGCAAAGCACATGAGCACATGGGTGGAATTCCATGACAGGTCTTTCTCGTAAGTCCAGTAAAAACCAAACACACACACACACAGATTTATCTGTGAGGCAGGGAGGGAGCTCCATTGTAGTGCAGATAAACATTCTAAATGGCCATCAGAGGGTGGGTTACATAGGAACATGGCGTGGACCCAGCCTAAGTGGGTGTAGGTTCTTGGCATTGAGGAGGAGGAGGAATGAAAGCAGAATCCTAGCTGTACAAATTGAGGCACCTGGTACAGGGGAACTAGGTCTCTGGAATATAGGCTTACAAACACCCCTCTCAGGACAGGGCCTTGCATGCCACATAGGGATTTAGATGTGTGTTGTGGGACACGGATGTGAAGGAGATGATTCCGTGCACCAGGCTGCTACCACTAACCTGTAAACAGACCAACGTTAAGGGAGACTTAGGTAAAAGTAGGTGCCCAGTGGTCAGTTCTCAGGCACTTCCAAGATGAACCTAGCGGAAGTGTAACTTGGCGTCTGTTGTGTCCCATGACTACTAATGAGAAGGGAATTGAAGGCCTGTTATGGATGGAGAAAAAGGGGCAGAGACCCATCACGATGCCATCTTAGATGGGCAGTGGAAGCCACCAAAGGACCTAGAGCCTTAAGTCTGGCTGGTTCTGGAATGTGAGAGCGGGTGAGCTTCATGGGAAATCAGCAGGGTAGTTAGTTTTGGTTATAATTGATCTCACAGTAGTTTGGAACCCCAAATATTAAATTGTTGAGAATTTTTTTTTAATGTTAGCCTTTTTGCCTCTCATTTTTAAAAAATAGTTTACAAGATTCAACATAGTTTACAAAGCGATTTTACGAGCACACGCTTCTTAAAAACTGATATTTTTTTGTGCCACGTAGTGAATGACACTTTATGCCATGCTAGTTTGAACTCTATAGCCAGTGGGCAATGTGGACACATTGACAATTTTCAATAGGGGACTAGTGAAATCCCATTTGGGTTTTAGAAAGAAAATTCTAATGCCATGCATAGAATTAAGAGAATATAATAATATATTAGAGATAGGAATTCCACTTCAGAAACTTAAGCACATAGATGAGAGATCACCAAAGGTCTGAACCAAATCGCAAATGTGAGAATAGAGAAAAAAGTTCACAATTTGGGTGTGAGACCATGAGGGAGAGAAGTGTGAAGAATGACTAAGTGTGGATCTGTTTTTAAGGGGTGAATGAAAATTTGAGCATTTGACCTAATCAGGCCTAATACTCACTGATTTAGGTTGGATATTTATCCCCTCCAGATCTTATGTTGAAATTTATCCCCAATGGGGGGATGTGGCCTAACGGTCATGGGGTCGGATCCTTCACGAATAGGTTAAGGACCACCCTGAGAAAGGAGGTGAATGAGTTCCCGCTCTGTTAGTTCCTCTGGGTGCAAGCTGGTTGTTGAAAACATCCTGGCACCTCCCCTTCCCTCCGGCCAGGAGTGGAAGCAGCCTAAGGCTTTCCCCAGATGCCCAGTCTTCCAGGCAGCAGAACTGTGAGCCAAATAAACCTCTTTTCTTTATAAATTACCCCACCTCGGGTATTCCTTTACAGCGAGGCAAACAGACTACAACGCTCAACTTTTAAACAATGCAAAATGCTTGCAACTTATCATTTCAACTGTGGCCAAAACAATGAAGAAATATACATGCTCACTTTATAAACTCTTTCATACTCTGATTTGACAAAGGAGTTCACCGCCATTGCCTCCAAATTCCACTGCATCTGAGACCAGCAAAAACAAGTGAATTCTACTTAACCTCAGAATCCCGTATGAAAAGCTTATTGCCTTTTTATTTTCTAATCGTGTTTAAGTATGGGTGAGACTTTTATGTATATTCTAATAAATTTTTAGCATAACATTTATCTTCAGAAATATTTCAAGTAAACAAATTGTTTCTGTAACCTGATAAATTTGACTGGGTAAAATATTTTTCCCCAAAACATATATAAATGTTATAATAAATATGTTTGGAATTAACTAATTAAATTTTTTAAAAATAATTCAGTCACTTATAAAGTGATATGATAATAAAAATCCTTAAACTTTGTCTGCTAGCTATTTCTAATGATACTGTTTATATGATTTCATGTTTTTATACTCATCTTTTCTCCAAACGCGATGAAGCGTATTTCTGTGCACTCCTAACCACCACGCAGGGATTCACTTTTACTTCTTAATGAACTCTGCTAGTTTAAGGCTATTGGCTAATATAGTTGTAAGGATATGCATGAATTTCATTCAAATAAAAGTTTTATTATATTTTATATGCAATCATAAATATAAGATTAACTTTCAAGCCTACAGAACACTGTTAAATTGTCAGAAGACTCTGACTTGATTATTACAAATCTCATAAACCTTTCGTTGGTGGATTAGTGAATATTGTCTTTCTCCAACATGAAAAGACAAAGAAGACAACTCGGGGAGCACTAGATGTTCATAGTTCTGGGTCCTCAACAGTGAAAATATGAATAGTCGGAGTGCTGGTACCTGGTCCGGTGCAGGGCTGTCTTGAGATTGCTTTGCAGCATGTCTAACTAGGATGGTAAAAGAAAGCGACACTTGCTTTCATCCTTTTTGTCTTCAGACCACACTTTTTTCCCCTCTCCAGGTTATTATCTCTAGGTCTGAAGCCTGACAAAATGTGCTGGTCTTGTTTTTCTTTCTCCCTCACAACCTAGCAGAAGTTCTACTGGGACACTCTTACCGTTTTCCAGACTTTGGCCATGTCTGTTCTTTTGGCGAGTCAGTGTCCTTCGTTTGCTTTCATTCCACAAATATTCTTGAGATGTCAGTACTAGATGCTACAGTATTAAGCTTACAGGTGTGTTTTTTTTTTCTTTGTTTCTTAAAGGTCACAATTTAACAAACAGTCCATAACTGAGAATTATGAGTGCGTGTATTGAATCACCAGACATTTATGGAACAGCTTTAGTTGGCAAGAAACTGTATTGACACTAGAGATTCAAAGATAAACAAGAGAAACCTGATGCTTAAAGAAATTTTTGTGATAAATTCTGTAAGAGAGCTAAGTTCAGGGATCTTGGTAGTACAGAAGCAGGATGAGTTTAAAGAGGAGCTGGATCTTGTCTTAGCTTGGTTTCATTGCCCTGAAAGCCAAGCCTGAAGTATAGCGTAGAGCACAGGTATTTGATGTGGGTGGCAATCCCAGGGAAAAGGACACAATGCGACAAGTGAGGAGAAAAAGCCAACGTTCAAGGTATTTTATTGAGGGCAACAGGGGTTCTCATCCTCAGGACCCTCTCAAGAATTGTGCAGACAGGTGCCCTGAATTATCTGCCTGAAGGACAAAAGAAAGAAACATTTATCCACTAGCTCCTGTCACCCGTTGAGAGCTGCCACTAGGATATTTAACTCTGAAATTCTGCAGAGGTTTCCTCTTCCCTCTGACACCGGAGATGCCCCTGGGCAGAAAGCAAAAAGGCACAGCACACTCAAGGCAAGATGCTAGCACAGAATGAATGGAAGCGCTTAGGAAACCATGCATCCAGCCCTGGCTGGAATCTGAGAAATTGGCAAGGGCTGTAAGGAGTGGCACCTCTGACATTCCTTTAGATCTGATGTAGAGTTCTTCCCACACCGGTGAGTGAAGGCGTGCCAGACAAACAGATTCACATGTGCTGAGGCACGAAGGAAAAGAGCATATATTAATTTAGAAAAAGGCAAGAAGGGTGTTGCCTTCTCTGACTCTGCCTGAGTCAGTTAGCAAAGGGATGCATGAGAAGGAGCAGCAGGAGTTGAGATAAGAAGGTTAGGTTGGTGCTCTCATGTTGGAGAGAGTTAGTGTGATCCCACAGATGATGAGAAGCTCCTGAAAGATCATCTAAAATTTGTATTTTAGAAGAATAATATTGAGCTCTACTCAGGGGCAGCAAAACTAAAGACAGGAAGACCATTTTGAGGACTAATGATGCAGATAAAAGAATAATGTCAATCTGAACCAAAGCATGAAGCTTCTTATGCTATGTAATAAAAAAGATTTAACTGATTTAGATATAAAAGGAGAGGGAATGGGAAAACCTGCTTTGTTATGGTTTGTTCTTTTTTCTCCTTATCCCTTCCTTCTGAGTGTGAATAAACTCTATAAATGCTTATACTAAAAGATTCTAGACATTCGTAGTTGTTTTTTTGATGGGACAAATAACAGCCTTATATTTTTATAAATTTGCAAACAGATCTAAATATTAGGAAAAAAAATTAAAAGTAAAGCAAAATTTTCTGAAAGGGGAAAAAGTTGGTTTAATTCTTCACTGGCAATGTGCTTTGCGATTTTTGTGCCTGATGTTTGTATCTAGACTTATATTTTATCGGTTGCAAAATGTCTTTCTTTCTAATCAATGCTATCATTATTATATGCTTTACTTTTAGCTTTTGCAGTCTTGGAAAATCTATGACTAATCCAAATAATCCTCTCTGGCAATTTTCTAAAAACATCTTTAAACATGCAATCCACTTGGCCACTGTGTAGTAACCCAAAGGATAAAATGCCATCAAATTTGAGAAAAATCTACAATTTATTCCCCTCTAAATGTAGTCCTAGCTCAAGAGAAAGGCAGCTATTTATAGTTTTCAGAATCAAACTTCCCGAAATGAATACAGAGTAAGAGTTGTAACTGAAGTATCGTTGAAATAGCAGTTAACTCTGAAACATAAAGGTCACCCCAATAAAAGTTTCTCAGCTTCCATTGCCTCAATCTGAAAGTTGGCCTTCTTTGTAATAGATGAAAGCAAAATAACTGAAAAGGATCTGTTGCAATTTTGGAATATATTGAAAATATCTTGGGGCAAAGCCACCTTCCCTTAAATAGAAGACAATTTTACTGGTGGTTTTCTCTCTAGGCAAATGGGAGCGATGCCCTTTCTCTCTCTCGTGAGTGTCTATGCCTCATTGGTTACTATGTGTCAGAAAAGCAGGACACCACAAATGGAGATGCTATTGATGGAAGTAAGCTGACATGGGACCAGTGGGCAATGGGAAGAGTAGCGTGGACACATGTGGTTTGGGGGTGGGGAATGATTTTGAACCAAATAAATAATAATTAGCAGAACCCAGAGTGTGCGTGGCAGGGAATGGGTCGCAGAATGCAAGAAAGAGAAAAAAGAGACTTCCATCCTTAAGGATTAGTCTTTGGTAAAATCCTAGGATTCATAATTTCAGGGACAAATGAATCCCTGACCACTGCATGTAGAACATGAGATATGATATTAACATAAATATGTACTATATGCTAATTTAAAACCAAAAAAGAGAATCTCCTACAGAATTCCAACAGAAGGTGGAACAGTGATACTTAGATTTAATCCAGTATAACAGTTAAAAGCACAGAGTCTGTTGAAAATAAAGGGTACACAGAAATGATGAGGTGACTTTTTTATTTGTAGCATAGTGGACTCTTTTCTATGATTGTGAGAGAGATTTGGAATTAAGAAAAGATGGTCAACGATAAATCAGCCACTGATGGGTAAGAAGTCCAATAAGCCACTGTCAGATGAAATGCAAATGCCACCATCATTTGATATTACTGAAATATTAGTATTAGTTTTGGTATTTACTACCGGTACAGGTACATTGTACTAGTTAATTAATATTTTGTTAGTCTTAATTTCTAACTAAATTCCATAGTGAAATGGAAGACGTATACTGAAAAAATTATTATTTACAAAACAGATTTTGTTTTTTCTTTTAAGAATGATATACGGTCATCCCTTAGTAGCTGTAGGAGGTGGGTTCCAGGACCTCCCTCAGACACCAAAATCCTCAGATGCTCAAGTCCCTGATATAAAATGGCTTAGTATTTGCATATAACTTATGCACATCCTCCCATATACTTTAAATCATCTCTAGATTACTTATAATACCCAATACAATGTAAATGTCATGTAAATGTTGTTGTACTGTGTTGTTTAGGGACTAATGGCAAGGGAAAAAAGTCTGTATATGTTTGATTCAGACACAAGCTGCTTCTGAATATTTTTGATCTGTGGTTGGTTGAATCCACACATACCAAACTTAGGGATGTGGAGAGCCTCCTGTATTAGAGCATTAAAGTAATGCTCCCTCCTCCTCCCCACCCCACAAAGACGTCCGTGCTCTAACATCTGGAGCCTGTAAATATGTTATGTTATGGAAAGGAAATTAAGTTTGCAGATGGAATTAAGGCTGCCAATCAGCTGATCTTGAGATGAGGTGATTACCCAGGATTATCAAGGTGGCATCAATGTAATCAGAAGTTTCCTTATCCTATAAAGAGGGAGGCAGGTGAGTCGGTGTTCTAGATCATTTGTGGCTCGTGGGGAATCCAGGCAGGGAACTTGTGATGGGGAGAAGTACCCATTTTATGTAAAGAATTACCGATGTCACTGCTTTCAAGTGAGAAAGAACCTCATTATCTTCAAGACCAAGGGGATCATACAATTTGCAAAATCATAAAATTGCCTTCTACCAGTGGTGAGGCACTTTAATTACACTTAAGCACACAACAAGAGAATTCCTCAAACTAATCCCTCTCCCCTCTGTATCATTTCCATCCCTTGGGTCCCCACCAAGAAATATCTGCAGATATTTCTGTGCTGAAAGAACGTCTTCATGTGTTTGTCACCCCTACCGGCCTCCAGATCCTGCAGGTCGGGGACAACATCTTACTCTTCCCTGAATGTCCAATGCTTCTCACTATGCTGGTCACATACGGGATGTTTCTTGAAGAATCGAATAAGAATATGTACAAGGAAACAGAATCAGCATTATTGGGGGAGATGTAACAAGATAGGGTAAAAAAAAGCTTTGGAGAGTAAATCTTCAGAGCAACCTTTTTGGTTAGTTGCCCTTAGATTTCAGCTATTGAACCAAACATATGACATAATGCTATTCCCAAATGTCCTTATGTCTAACGTCCAATAAGAAGATATATAATGAATTTAATAATATTTTTGGAAGGGCTTTAGAAGACAGACGAGGTGAATATTCACACAAGTTTAAAAATGTATGTAAATGTCAGAAGCCAAAAGCATGGAAAAATGTGTGTCATTTAATCAAAGAAGCACAATATTTTAAGCTACTGAGTTCACTGTGATTTGGTAACAAGTTATTATAATCACTGACATCTATCGAGCACTTAATATGTGCCAGACACCGGATTATGGCGTTTACATGCATTATCTCATTTAATCTTCACAATAACCTGTGATGCAGGCGTTTGAAGAAGTTAAATAACTTGCTCCTGATCAAAGATCTAGTAATTAGGATTCACAGACATATTCAACTCAAAAGCCTATGCTTTTCACTATTATAGTACTTCCTACATTAGCTCCCACATTTATTTGCAATCCAAACGGTAAAATCAAGTTACAAACTCAGTATCACCAATGGATCCACTTAGTAAGCTTTATTTTCAAAATGTGGTTTTATCTCAGTTTCATGAGCGTGGCATATTTTCGATCATATTTTCACATTATATAATAAGGGCATGGTTACAAATATGTCTGTGATCTGTGCTTCTTCACCATGAAGGAGCAGAATAGCAAATGCGACCGTTAATTTGCAGATACCCACAGCCCCGTGGGGTCTGAATAGAAATAAACACACCTACGGCGGAGAGAGAAAGCATGTGGAATATTCTGGCGAACAGAGGCCATTCATTCCAGTCACAGCCTCAGGGCAAAACAACAATCGAACAAAAATTTCTGATGCAAAGTTCATAAAAAGTTCATTTCGGCAAACTATGTCCTCTAACTACTTAAAGTTCTTGTCAAATACTGGAGTGTTCTTTGTTGTTTTAGATTTCTTCTGCCTGTATCAAATTAATAGATCATGGCATGGTTTTAATGTGCTCTGATTTCTTAGTGAGGCATGAAATAAGCACGTTAAAACCATCATCTCTGGGTTGTGTTGCTGACGTTAGAGTTCTGCTTTCCCGTTGCCAACTGTGCCATCTTAAGGCAACTCACTTTGCCTCTCTCCCAAATCTCCCAAATGGAGGACAATAAGAATTAAACAAGCTGTAACATGGAAATTGTTTAGAAAAGTGCCTGGCACACAGTGAGCACTCAGTGAGTACTAGATTTCATTACCTCATTGGAAATGGAGAGTGGAATTATCAAAGTTATATGTCCCTAAAATCCTGTTAAGTAACAGAAATGGAGAAATTATCAGTCTGTTTAAGAGAGATTTTCAAGAGCCTTGACATATGTTTTTAGGACAAGGCAGTTTGGCTTCAGCTTCAAATGAGAGAGGATGTCTGCATCCTTATTCCTGGGTGCCAGGCTTCTTGTCCCCATCTTGAGATAAAGAAGTTTTGTTGGGGAAAGGGCGGCATCTTTGCTTTGGCTCCAAAAACCTTTCTTGACGGAAGGAGACACCCTCCACCCTAGCCCCGAGAGTCATCTCACACAGCTGAAGGTGTGTAGCTAAGTACAAGCAATTGTCCCCTCCACGCAGCCTAAATTCTTATAACTTGTAGAGTTATTTTTAAGCCCAGGGAATGCTGTGTGTGGTGGATTTTTACTGCATAGGCCTGCTGCTCTTCCTGGGAATGAAATGCATCAAAGTCAGGAACTAGTGGCAAAGCCATAACTTAGATGTGGCACCTTGAGAAGTTCATTTGTATTTCACCTGCATAAAAACCCTAACGACTGCTACTTGATTTTCATTCATCATTAACAGCTATCCACGAAGCACCCACTATGTGTCCGGTCTCTGTGCCACTCCCTGGCCTTATGTGCCTTTTCTTATCCTGTCTTCATCTGCTTCCCTATTCCCCAAATCATGAACACATAAAGTAAAAAACTGAAAATCTTTTTGTTGTCTTCTCTTCAAAATCATTTTTTTCAGAACAGACTATATTTTTATCCAAAATACAAATTGTATCCTAATAAAACTAGTATTAAAAGTTTTTGTAGCACCCTTCCAGAAATAGACATATGTACTCACGTGCATATGTTTTAGGTTCTCTTATACTAAGCATATTGTCTGGCTCACATTTATTTCATTTTGCTTCTTGCCTGATCCTTGCTGTCGCCTTGACCTAGTTGAGCATGGATTATGGGACTCCAGAGTCCACCCGGGCTAACCTTTCGGTGATGAAGCGTGGCTTGTCGTGGGATTTCATGAGTAGCTCTAAGGAAGATGCATTTTAAAATTAGCCTTTCTGGTGAAGAGGTGGGGGGAAAGAGTTATGATATCTATTTTATTTTTGCAAGTAGGGAACTGTCTTGAAAACCACATGATTTTAATTATTCAGTGTGCATATATGTGTGTGTGTGTGAATAATGATGAATCCCCCTGGGTTATAGAAACATAACCATGATAGGTAGTCATTTGAATTCGCCAGATAGCCACAGAATGCTGAATGCAGCTTGGGTGCAAGGAGGAGTTTTACTTGGAAATGTAAAGAAACAATTAAATCCTATGTGTGGCCTTTTTGGGTTTTGTTGATTTTTGTTATGAATAACACTATTGGAAACAAGTTTATCAATGTCTAAGATATGCACCTCGAAACAGGCAATCCGTCAATGATTCCCCAGCCCATGCAAAATAAAGTCTCAACCTTGTATAAACACATTCAGGTTCATGATGGCCTGCGTTTCTTTTCTTCTGCAGACTGTCTTTCCAGAAATCGATTTGCAGTGCAAGTGAAAATCTAGCACCATGACTGCATGATAGATAACTTTGAAACTGAAGAGCCCAAATGTATAGACCATGCAATGAAAGGTTTATAATAATGACACAAGAGGCCTTATAGCATAGTGATTGAAAGCTCTGTCTTTACTAGCAGATCATTGCCAGCCATGAGACCTTGGGCAAGATGCTTTAATTTTTACGTGCCTTGATTTCTTGACATGTAAAATGAGAATAAAAATTACCCTTAATTCATAGGGTTTAAAGAAAGTGTTTAGCATAGTTACCAACCCAATAGCAATGGAAATTCAATGGTGGTTATTATCCTAAAGGAAAGATGACTACCTTTATTTTCATGTTTAATATATTTGGATAGATATAGACATACAGCTTTGAAATAGAGGTTAAGGTTAGAGAATGACCTGGAAAGAATTGGCCACAGAATGATCGAATATAGTGATGGAAGAATAAAAGATGGCTGCAAAATGTAAACCTTCAATAATGGGAAGAATGAAGTCATTGGTCTCATGGGAACTGACACAGGGGAAAATCAGATCAAAAATGTTATTTTTGTTTTTGGCCTCCTTTTCCAAAATGGAAATGAGAAATTCAGAATTAAAAACTAGAGCAATGGCAGCATCTGGTTTCCATATAATTCTTGTTCCTTAAAAGAATCTATAAGAAACTCCCAAAATAAGAGGCAGCCATGGGTAGCATTACATTTCAAATCATCTTTTGACTATTAAAATTATAGTTTAAGTTTCCAACATGAACATAAAGTTTGCAATTTAAAAGAAATGGTGTCCAAATTAGAGACAGGTTACATAAGGATAAAGCCTACTAAGGGATGAATTCCATCTCTTTAGACATCTAGTACATGGTTTATCAATGTTCAATCAAGCCTTTAGCTGACACGTTTAAACTCATCATAATTTCAAAATGTTACTTAATGACGCCAATTAACTGTACACTGTCTCTGGATAGCACATAGCCCTAAAGTGATTTAGGCAATTTGATTGTTAGTAAAAGTGAACTGTAAGGAATGTTCATATTCTATGTGAATTTATACAGAAATGGAATGTCAATGAAGTAATATCTGTTGGGATTGGAAATAAGTAAAAATTTTCATATCTTTCTATTTCCTTTTTTCCTCAATGGAATGCTCTTGTTAAAGATAGCTCTGCATAGCAAGGTTTATATAAATGTTTTTTAGCTAAGGTTAAAAGAGGCAGCATACTGGTTCCAACATAGCTATTAAAATAAATTAGTTTGTGGGTAGTCAGCCATTATATTACTAACCATAACTTTGGTCCTTTTATAATTTTCCATTTGATTTTACACAGTGGGATTTTAAAAGTTGAATGTCTTTGATGTCTATGAAGTTACAGAAATATGTACTCATTTGTTTAGGTCTGCTGATTTTATAATCATGATTTTATGCCTATAGATTTATTGTAGAAGTAGTATATGTCATTTATATTGCACTAGAGTTTCTCATCTTATATAAATCAATAGGCTTTTACTTATAGAAAGCAAGTATTGATCTGCAGTTTCTTAAAAGATTAATAAGAAG
>RJWJ010024959.1:0-24347 GCA_004363605.1 Indri indri | reverse complement strand
CAGGAAGATTGCTTGAGCCCAGGAGTTTTCAGGTTGCAGGAAGCTATGATGATGCAACTGCACTTCAGCCTGGGCAACAGAGCAAGACCCTGTCTCTTAAAAAAAAGTCCTATAATTCACCATATTAATAGAGTAAAAAGGAAAACTCAATGTGATCATCTCAATGCTACAGAAAAAGCATATGATAAAATATAACATCGATTCCTAGTAAAAATAATAAAAACTCTTAGCAAACTAGGAGTAGAAGGGAAATTCCTCAACATGATAAAAGGCATCTATGATATATCTGCAACTAACCTGACAATGGTGAACAAATGAGTGCTTTCTTCCTAAGATCAGGAACAGGGCAAGGATATTTGCTTTCACCACTTCTATTCAACATTATACTGATGGTTTTAGCCAATGCGATAAGACAATGAAAAGAAATAAAAGGGCACAAAAGCAAAAATAGATAAATGGGACTACATCAACTAAAAAGTTTCTGCATAGAATAGGAAATACTCAACAGAGTAAAAAGGAACCCCACAGAATGGGAGAAAATATTTGCAAACCATGTACCTGATGAGGGGTTATTTTCCAAAATATATAAGGAACTTCTACAACTCAATAGCAGGAAACAAAAACTAAAACCAATAACCTGACCGGGCGCGGTGGTTCACGCCTGTAATCCTAGCACTCTGGGAGGCTGAGGCAGGTGGATCGCTCAAGGTCAGGAGTTCGAGACCAGCCTGAACAAGAGCAACACCCCGTCTCTACTAAAAAATAGAAAGAAATAATCTGGACAACTAAAAATATATACATAGAAAAAATTAGCCAGGCATGATGGCACATGCCTGTAGTCCCAGCTACTCAGGAGGCTGAGGCAGTAGGATCACTTGAGCCCAGGAGTTTGAGGTTGCTGTGAGCTAGGCTGATGCCACGGCACTCTAGCCCTGGCAACAGAGTGAGACTCTGTCTAAAAAAAAGAAAAAAGAAAAATTAAAAAATAAATAAATAAATAAAACCAATAACCTGATTTGAAAATGGGCTAAGGATTTGAGTAGACATCTCTCCAAAGACAATATACAAATGGCCAGTAGGTATATGAAAAGATGCTCAACACCACTAATCATCAGGGAATCAAAACCGCAATGAGATATCACCTCACACCTGTCAGGATCGCCATTTTCAAAAAAACAAAGGACAACATATTAGTGAGGTTATGGAGAAATTGGAACCCTGGCTTAACTGTTGGTGGGAATGCAAAATGGTGCAGCTGCTATGGAAAACAGTATGAAAGTTCTTCAAGAATCTAAAAATAGAACTACCATAAGGTCCAGCAATCCCACTTCTGGGTATTTATCCAAAAGAATTGAAATCAGGATCTCAAAGAGGCATTAGCACTCATATGTTTGTTGCAGCATTACTCACAATAGCCAAGATGTGGAAGCATCCTAAATGTTTATCAACGGATGAATTAATTTTTTAAATGTGGTGCATACATAAAATGGAATGTTATTCCACCTTTAAAAAGGAGGAATTCCACCCTTTTGGCTCTCTGAGCAGCACCATGGTGGTTGGCAAGAACCCTCATACAACAGCCTTCACTTCATATGACGGTGTATTCCTTAACTCTGAGTACCAGTACTTTGTATAGAATCCTTACCTATTGCATAGGAAGCGGTGGCCCAGCTTCTTTTTGCTCCAGGGAGTTGTAGTGAGAGGCAGACAGTGCAATGGGCATACTTTTTTGGCAGTAATGTAGCTTCCTGTCTCCTGTATAAGTAGCCCTCAGGAGGCTCTATGAAAAAAAGAAGGAAAAAAAAAATAAGTAGCCTTCAGAATTCAGGTGTTCAAGAATACCTAAAGAGCCTAAAGGCATGGAGGGTAAGCGGTAGATGACAGAGATGAAAAAGTGGAGACAAGTGCATTCATATGGAGACATGGGAAGGAAGGAGCCTCAAATGACCTGACCATCCAGAAGGGACGGTAGCATTCAGAAGCATTCAATGAATTGCTAGCAGCCGGTTCAAGCAGTGCCTGTTGTGATTAGCTCACTTTTAGGGAAACTTTAAAGCAGACCCTGTCCCTGCCCCTTCTCTTGGCACCTACAGGAGACACTCTGAGACTCCGAACAATTCTGGAAGCAATACAGAAGCACATCCATTCTTCCTCCCTCATCTTCAAACTGGCCCAAGATGCATTCAAGATTGCTACTCCTACAGACAGTAGTACTGACAGCACCCTGCTCAACGTGGCCCTGGAACTTGGGTTACAGGTATGGAGGAAGAGTGGGCAATTCCCACTTTAGGTTTCTGGCCTAATGACAATTGGCAGAAGATAAGCTCTCTGGGGTACTGGGCATAGACGAAGTCTGGTTCTTTCTTTGTCCCCAGAATACACGTTCTAGGCTAGGCAAAAGGTAAGGACTTCATAAATTGGGCTCCACTTTTGAGATAAGGCCAGAAGCTTTGGGCTCCATGTGGTCCCCATCTTCTCTCCACCTCCCCATTTCTCTAAGTCAAGCAAGGTACCGTAATAAGGACACTGTTATAGGTTATAGGTCATAAGAGAAGCCTCCTATCTGATTGATAGGTGGGGCGGGAAAGAAATTAAACTTGTCTGTACTTATCGGGGGAGAAATTGCTGTTTAAAGCAAAAAAAATATTTGTTGCATAAATGAATGGCAAGGGGAGGGAAGGTCACAGCAGTTAGACTTAGCCCACTGGAAAGGCCTGTTTTGTGCCTAGGTGATGCGGATGACCTTATCAACCCTTAACTGGAGACGCCGGGAGATGGTACGATGGTTGGTAACCTGTGCTACAGAAGTGGGTGAGTCTCCCAACTCCCTCTACCCCCAGGAGAAAGGACTTTCTAGGCCCTACTCTTAGGACAGGACAATGAATCCTTAGAGCTCTCATATTCCAATTCCTAATGGCCTAAGAAAGGATGAGGCTGCTGGTAGGAGAAGATGGCCTCTGTTCAGCCGGCCCAAGCTCTGTCCTCGCTGCTTGAACCATATCCTGATGTCAGCAGCACTTTGACCCTCTGATCACAGACATGTCTGAGAGGATGAATTTTCAGCCACCAATGCTCAAGTGCTCCCTTGGGAGGTAGTGGGCCCAGTGGTTTGGTCCCAGTCCCTATGTGTACTTTTAAGAAGCCCCAGGCAACTCAAAGGCTCAGGACCCTTTCTAGAGCCCAGAGCCCCAGCACTACCCTGAGAGGCCCCACTTCAGCTAGAACCCCCAGGCAGATCTGCATGCTCTGCCGCCATCCTTGTGAGGAGCTAAGAGCACCTACAGAGATCCTCAATCCTCTGACCTGGGGAAGGAAGGGATGGGAAGAGACCCGAAACAGGGTCTGGCCATCTGGGATGCTCCCTTTGCCCTGCTTTGCCTCAGATCATCTCAAGGCTGTTGAGGAGGAGGGAGAACTCGTCTCTGCAGGCCAAGTTCAAACCCCAAAGGGTAATCCGGGCAGACCTGGATCAGGACCCAGATGGCCACGGCTGAGCTCAGGCTCTCCCTGACAGGTGTGCGGGCCCTGGTGAGCATCTTGCAGAGCTGGTACACACTCTTCACCCCCACCGAGGCAACTAGTATCGTAGCTGCCACAGCTGTATCCCACACCACTATCCTGCGCCTCAGCCTTGACTATCCACAGCGGGAGGAACTAGCTAGCTGTGCTCGCACACTGGCCCTGCAGTGTGCTATGAAGGATCCACAGAGCTGTGCCCTGTCAGCCCTTACACTGTGTGAGAAGGACCACATTGCCTTTGAGGCAGCCTACCAGATTGCCATTGATGCTGCTGCCGGTGGCATGACCCATTCACAGCTCTTCACCATCGCCCGCTACATGGAGCTCCGTGGCTACCCGCTACGTGCCTTCAAGCTGGCCTCACTGGCCATGAGCCATCTTAACCTGGCCTACAACCAGGACACTCACCCAGCCATCAATGATGTGCTCTGGGCATGTGCCCTCAGCCACTCTCTGGGCAAGAACGAGCTGGCGGCCCTCATACCCCTGGTAGTGAAGAGTGTGCACTGTGCCACAGTGCTTTCAGACATCCTGCGGCGCTGCACAGTGACTGCACCTGGCCTGGCCGGCATCCCAGGCCGCCGCAGCTCTGGAAAGCTCATGTCCACGGACAAAGCTCCATTGCGCCAGCTGCTGGATGCCACCATCAATGCCTATATCAACACTACACACTCACGCCTGACACACATTAGCCCCCGCCACTATGGAGAGTTCATTGAGTTTCTGAGCAAGGCTCGGGAGACCTTTCTACTGCCCCAGGACGGCCACCTGCAATTTGCCCAGTTCATCGACAACCTCAAACAGATCTACAAAGGCAAGAAAAAGCTAATGCTGCTGGTGCGAGAGCGCTTTGGCTGAGAAAGCAGACAGCTCACTACCAGGGCAGCCTGGGCTCCCAGGTACGATCGGTTCAAGCCAAGGACACTAAAACATTTGTCCACCCTGAGAGGACTCTGAGCACCTGTGGCTGAGGCCGAAGGACCACAGGGCTAAGAATGGGGAGAGTCCAACTCTAGCCAATATGCCTACCTTGGCAAGCTTCTCACTACAGCCCACTGATCCTGGAGGAGCTGGGCCCTGCAGATTGATCAGATACCCACAACATGCCACCTCACGTCCCTATATCCTGCGTGTTCTGGGCATTGACCCTCTCTCCCTTGGCAAACACAGAACACTGTTCCGTCTCAGGGATCGCTTAACCAGAGAAACAGAAGCATTTATGGTACTGTAAATACTATAGTATATGTGTTGCCAATTATTGTAAAGTTGTAACTATTTATAATTCTGGTTCTGATTTGATGGACAATTGAAGTAGCTGTGGGTGGGAGGATATGCTTGTTTTCTGAGGAGACTCACAACCATTTCTCAGGTTTCCTTGCAGAGTGTACAATGTTGGCAGCGGAAGACTGGGGGTAGCAAGGAGAATAGTGGCCAGTTAGAATAAATCCCAAGTCTAGTCTATGCAGAAACCCCAGCCTACAGACAAGGCATCTGTAGCCCAGTGATGGGTGAGGGGCAGAGGCCAGGACTGGACTTAGACTTTCGCCTCACAAAGCTATGAGAACGCTGGAGCTCCTGCTCCTGCCTCACACAGCCTCTTCAGGAGCCTGCTGGCACCTGAGAAACAAGTGCAGGGAGAAGATGAAGGTCTGGGAAGCCTCTGAGCTCATAATATTCATCTATTCTGGTCACCTTTGTGTTAGAGAGTGTCTGGTTTCCTCTCTAATTATGTATGTGTGTGTATATCTGTATGGCTAAGTACACGTGTCTGTGTGCATAGATACATCTGTGCATGCCTGTCTGCATGTACACATATATATTTATGCATATCTTTGTCAGTTCTGTGTACATGTGTAAATATGTGTGTGCTGTACTGTGGGTTTCTGTGTGAAAGTATACCTATTTGTGTACATGTGAGAATGCGTATCTGTAAGTGCACTCATGTTTGTCTATGCATGTTTAGTATGTATGTGTATCTGAGTACCCATGAGTACGTGTGTATAAATATGTTTGTATGCCTGCTATCCATGTGTCTATGTCTTTATGTGTGACTGGGTATACTTTTACATGGAGGTGTGTCTGTGTATCCGTGTGTGAGGATCTGCATGAATGTGTCCCTTCTCTTTTTGCCAGATCTCTCTTCCCCATTCCTTAGTCTCTTATCAGCTAAACATTTGTTCCCCATCTCTGTGCCTCCTCTTTCACCATTCTCTCTCACCAAACAAGCTTCTAAGCACCAGTCTCCCTCTGCCCTGAGATTGGCTGCTTCAGCTCCACACTTCTAACTCATACTTGCTTTCTTCCCCTGCCTTTCTACCTCAAGCTTCTCTGCCTGCTTCTGTCAGTCTCACTGGTCACTGATTTGGAGGCTGGGGCTGGTAGGCACTTGGCCTTTCCCTTATTTACAGCCCTAGGAGTCAACCCTAGGGTTCCTGCTACCTTCCTGACCCCTATATAGGCTTAGCCTGGAATTGGTATAGGAGGTAGCAACAGCATTCAGAAGAGTCAGTTGGATACTAGCGTGTTGGTGGTGTTTACTGTTTCATGTCTAAGTTCCTGAATTGAGGGTGGGGTTTGATAGGGAAGGGGTGGATAGCTAGAGTGTGAACTAAGGACCTTTCCGTCTGCTTTATTTTCCTTTCTTTGACAAACTGTTTATGTCACCTTTTTTACTCCAAACTGACCAATAAGTTGCATTTTCTATTTGTGGCTACTAAAGTCTTACTGTCCAGCCAAGGGCCCCTATGACATCTCAGCCCAATGGGTTGGTAAAAAAAAGAGAAGCCACTCCCATTTCTGAATCACAACTGCCCTTTTTTTTTAGCAAGTGTGTGGACTCACAGTGCTTTTCTATGAATAAATCATGGATCACAGAAAAGATCATTTTTCTAAAAGCAGAAATTGTGTTTTCTCAATAAACGAGGCCCTTCTCTCCTTTCTGCATTGCCCTGCCTGGGCCAGGCTGCTGGTTGGGCCTACAACACAGTGGATTCCTAGTTGTCCTAAGAGATGCATAATGACAGATAAAGAATTTCCTGCCATGCCAGACTCCTCTCCAGAGCTCACAGACACCTCAGACCCTTATTTTAGGAAGCAGGTGCCACCACGTTGGGCAGAAACACCAAGATCCTGAGAAAATTAGAGGGTGTACTCAGAAAAGAATGTAAAGTAACCCTGAGCGCCAGAGGGCCTTTTGGTTTCAGTGGCCTTCTCACCTTGGTGATGAACTAGTCTAAGGCTCTAATCCTAAGCAACCTAGCTCTGAGCCTTCATGTCCTCATCTTTTTTTTTTTTTTTTTTTGAGACAGAGTCTCACTCTCTTGCCTGGGGCGAGTGCCATGGCATCAGCCTAGCTCACAGCAACCTCAAACTCCTGGGCTCAAGCAATCCTACTGTCTCAGCCTCCCGAGTAGCTGGGACTACAGGCATGCGCCACCATGCCCGGCTAATTTTTTCTATATATATTTTTAGTTGTCCAATTAATTTCTTTCTAATTTTTGGTAGAGACGGGGTCTCGCTCTTGCTCAGGCTGGTCTCGAACTCCTGAGCTCAGAAGGATCCGCCCGCCTCGGCCTCCCAGAGTGCTAGGATTAGGGGCGTGAGCCACCGCGCCCGGCCTCTCCTCATCTTTTGGTGTCAAAGTTTAAGGTCCCTCAGCTTCTCCCTGCTCACCTAGACTCCATCTTCCTCCCCATGCCTCTCTGAAGTGTTCTAACCACTTCTGTGCCCTTCTTTGATATATACTCCACAGACACAAAGCCCTACCAATTTGGCCTTTGTATGCTGTGAGCACCTCACTCCTTTCTCTGCACATGTCACAACCCCAACTGCTAGGAAGCTCTACCCTACTCAACGTAGCTCTGAGGTTTGGTTATCTGAGAGGAAGATTGTAGTCAGAACCCTGACATTAAGTGCTATAGTACATAAATTCACTGACACCTGACCCCCATGACTTTTAGAGAGGAGAGGATATAGAGAGAGGCCCCAGGGAAGGAGCAAAGGCTAAGAAGGAACTGAGGATAAGGGCACAAATCTTTCACAAAGCTACATACTAGACTCCAACCCTGGAATTTTTATTCTTCGGGAAACAATCAATCATCTTTGTTAGTGGTATTTGAAGGTAAAGGTGTGTCCTCAGTTCTGGTGAAGCAGACGTGAGTATTTATGCACAGCATCCACAAAGGCCCCTACGTGTTCCGGATCCATATCAGGATAAAGTCCATGGCCTAGGTTGGCAATGTAGCGTTGTGGCCCAAAGTCATCTAGCATCTGCTGCACCAGCCGCCCAATCTCCTCCTGGGGGAACAACAGGGCACTGGCTATGGGGAGGCCAGCAAGGCTCTGTCCTCCCCGTATACAACAGTGACACATACATACATAGGCATGCTTCTACTCAGTGTTACTCATTCAGTCATTAACTGAACAAAATTTATCAATGCCTAGTATGGGCCAGGCACTAAGAAAACACAAATGAATAACGACAAAAATTTCTGTTTTCCTAGGGCTTACATCATGCATATAGAGCAGAGGGGAAGACAGACATAAAAATGCACACATAATACAACTATGTCCATAGCCATAGGAGGGCACAGAGAAACTCCCAGACACACACAGGGGCCCTGGTTGTTACCTCAGACGCATACAGGGCACAGGGGTCCAGGTTGCCCTGCAAGGTCACCATCTTCCCCACACGCTCCCTGGAAGCAGAGCCAGTGCTGTGTTCTGGTGACTGCACGTATGACAGCTGCCCCCCCTCTCCACCTCAACCTCCAGGGCCCGTTCTTCCATCACTCACCGGGCTTTCTTTGGGGCCACTGTCCAGTCAAGCCCAACCACCTCATAGCCAGCCTGAGCCAGCTCCTCCAGGGCAAAATGCCCATCCTTAGCAAAGATGATCTGGAAGACAGAGCAGATAGCTCTCTGAGGCTACAGAGGACCTTGCTATGCCCACTAACCTTTCTCGGCTGCACTTCTGCTGCCCTCCAGTGGTCACTCCAA
Source organism: Indri indri (assembly GCA_004363605.1). Classification (NCBI taxonomy): domain Eukaryota; kingdom Metazoa; phylum Chordata; class Mammalia; order Primates; family Indriidae; genus Indri; species Indri indri. The sequence goes on along the minus strand of RJWJ010024959.1, from coordinate 15,830 downwards.
TCCATGCAGGACTTACCCTGAAAGCTCCATAGGCCCACCTTATTATCCCATCCCAATGCTCACCATGGGCACTGGTGCCAGGCCCGCCTTCTGCAGCCCGGCCTTCACTCGCTTGGCCACATCACGGATATAGGGCAGTGCAAACTTGGTGAAGAGCTGTGGGCCAAGATGCCCTGCATGGGACTCAAAGAGCTGCAATGCCTACAGTTAGGGTGCGGTGAAGAGAAATATATAACACACAAAGAGGGAGTACTTCCAGCCCCACATACAGAATCTGCCTCAGTTTTCTCCAAATGACTTCAATCCCTGGTACTTCCTGATAAACCCAGTTCCAGTCAACAGTTTTGCCTTTTCCTCCAGATCCCAGCACTAGCTTTGGTATTGGAATACTCAGAGCATTAAGCCCCCACTGCCAACGTCAAAGTGGGCTTGGCTGCTCTAGCCAGATCATTGGAGGCCAACCTTCTTTCATGCCTGCCATTAAGACCCCCTCCCCTCTCAGGTTAAGGAGACTCTATTGCTTCTGGTTCTTATAGACCAGTCTCTCCCTCAGGACTCACCTGGGCACCAGCAGCCACTTGTCCTACCAGATATGGGACTAGAGCATCAGTGAGGATGCGAAGCAGCTGGTGACTGGCCTGAGGTCTCTGATAGAGCCAGCGCTTGGCCTGAGCCATGGTGCTTGAGCCGCCACCCTCAACCATGTATGTCATCAGGGTCCACTAAAGAAAGATACAAAGAGGATGTCACAGGTACAGAAACCAAATTGACACTTACTTCCCTTGTCTACGTCAGACTTCCCAGAGTGATCTCCCCATGCCTCAGTCTCTGCCCTGTCCCACATTACCGGAGCACCAGCAAAGCCAATCAGTGGCACACGCCCAGCCAGTCGTTGTCGGGTAAGGGTGATGGCCTGAAACACATAGTCCAGCTCAGAGGCCACCACTGCTGGATCCCGCAGGTGCTCTAGGTCCCGCTCTTCTCTTAATGGCTCTGGGAAGCTGGGTCCTTTGCCAGGTACCATGGTCACCTCCATGCCCAGTGCCTGGAGAGGTAGAAAACACCAGGGTTCCCAAAAAGGTACTCTGGGAGGAAAGGTTCTGTTCAGCCCATGCCAGGAGAAAATGAAAAGGAGAATAAAACTCAGCTAAACTCCATCTCTTTCAGCCTTAGTTTTTCCTTCTATCCAGGTAGGATAAGTGCTTATTTTGAACCTTGACTGGACTAGTAAAAGGATTCTCAAGGGGTCCTTGAGTGGGTCTCATTCCAGGAACAGGTTTGAGTGGGTACCTGGGGTACAACGAGGATGTCGGAGAAAATGATGGCAGCATCCAGAGGGAAGCGACGCAGTGGCTGCAGGGAATATGAAACAGGTTAGTCAAGGTGGCAAGCTGAGGGCATAAATCCCTCCCTCTTTTGTGGGCCCCTCACCTGCAGAGTCAGTTCACAGCAGGCCTCAGGAGAGCGACAGGTGCTGAAAAAGTCCTGAGCAGCCCGGGTTTCCCTAAACTCTGCAGACAGGAGAGGAAAGACAGGGCTCAGCCTTGAGGCCGTCCAGAGCCCTCCCCTGCCCCTTGAAAACTTTTCACCCTCCAGAGTTTTATCTAGAATTTCAGGCTCTGACTCTAACCTGGTAAGTAGCGGCCAGCCTGACGCATGCACCAAACGGGAATGTAGTCTGTTTCCTCTCCCCAGGCTGCTCGCAGGAATGTGTCATTCTTCAACTCCGGAAAACCCTTAGGTCTGGCGATCAGGTAGGGGCAGGGGTAGGTAGTCAGTATGCTAAGCTGGGGGTTGGGGAAGGCGCGGGTTCTTAAGGCGGATTCAGTCCCGCACCGCTATCTGCCTCCTCCAGGCCAGCTCCCAAGCCGTGGCTTCCCGCCCATTCCGCCGCCTCGCTGCCTATCAGGTGGTGCACAAGGCCCCAGAAGGGCCCGCGCTGAGGCCTCTTCCCTACACTTAGCCCCAACTCTTTCAAGCTCAAAATTGAAGGGACTTGCAGGGAGGGAATGAAAGTCCAGTAAGGATTGCTTGGGGGTCTTCGGACTAGCGAATCTCAGGAACTGGGGTGCCAGTGGGCTGGTTCAGGGGCAAAGAGATCCCCAGGCTGGGGGCTAGTCAAAGAAGGATTAGAGGTGATGTTCCCAGAATAGAGATACTAGTTGAAAATCCTGAGGCATCCCCTTAATGAGGGTCTCAAAAGTCCATGGTTGGAAGATTCGGGATCCCAGTGAATGGGGTTCAGGTTGGGAGATCTCCATGGTGAGGAAAGGAGAGTATGAGAGATTCCTGAGTTGAAAGACTCAGATTAGAAACCCCGCTAGCCCTACCGCGTACTGCGGAGAACTCACCCGAACCCGTTCACCTCCATGGTAAGCTGTCAGTAACCACGAACACAACCCCCACTTTAACCCGAATCTGAGCCTGCCCCAGTCCAGGCTCCGCCCCTTCCTGGAGGGAACTAAGGGCGTCGCCATGTTGAAGGTCACATGATCAGGACTCCAGTGACAGCCCTGGGGCTGCCCTGGCTGCTGCCCGTAGGACCCCTACCTTTATTCACCGTAAAGTCCACTGTAGCGACGCAACAACAAATGCCCAAAAGAAAGAACTCTGTAACTACACCTTATCGTGACATGAGGAATTTATTCTCATCTGACGGTCTGAGTATCCCGGAGTCTTGGCACAAGATGGCACATGATTCTAATAGTCTTATCCAGCCAGGTGTACAGAGGATGATGGAACCAGGCTGTACAGGTAAAGCCAATCGTCATGTATTTATACTTCCTACTAACAGCTGGGCGCTATATAGCAGGTGGGGAGGTTAGAGTGCTGCGCGAGGCAGCACCTGCCTTTAAGGAGCGACAAGACTGATGGGGAAATAGAAATCAGCAATCACATTAAAGTAGATAGCGATCACCAGTGTCCTGGGATTAGGAGTAACAACCAGGATTAAGCCTCGATGACTCAAGACTTCTGTCAGTGGCAGGGAAAGGAGTCAGTCTCTCAGACATTTTAGTGACACCTCCTCTAGAATGAAGAGTCCAGCAGATTTTTAAACGACTCCCTGGGGGAGGGAGACCAGAGGACCAGAAAAATGGCTGTTGCGATGACCCGGGCTAGGCAGAAAGACGGCTTGAACGAGAGTAGTAGCAGTAGAGATAAAATGGTAGTAGCAACGGGATGGAGAGAGGAAGATTGATAAGGTAGAAACCACCGATCTTGGGTTTGGTTGGCTGGGCTCAGTGGGCAGAGAGGTAGGTAATACGGTTGAGTATGGGAATACACGGGGCAATAAAGCAGGAGCTGGGTGTGCGCTTAGTCTAGAACATACGGCGAAGGCTGGCCGAAGGCGGGGCAGGGCGTGGTGGGAAGCCAGGTCTGCAGTTGCTGCTGCTGCTCCCAGGGCAGGATAGCCCCTGGGCTCCCCTCAGCCGCTTCGCCATGGCGGGCCCTGGCCCGGGCGCGGCGCTAGAGTCCCCGCGGCAGCTGCTGGGCCGCGTGCGCTTCCTGGCAGAGGCAGCGCGGAGCCTCCGCGCCGGACGGCCGCTGCCGGCAGCGCTGGCTTTCGTGCCGCGAGAGGTGCTCTACAAGCTTTACAAGGACCCGGCGGGACCGTCACGCGTATTGCTGCCGGTGTGGGAAGCCGAGGGCCTGGGGCTGCGTGTGGGCGCAGCAGGCCCAACCCCGGGTACAGGCTCCGGACCCCTCCGCGCTGCCCGCGACAGCATCGAGCTCCGGCGCGGCGCCTGCGTGCGCACCACGGGCGAGGAGCTGTGCAACGGCCACGGGCTCTGGGTGAAGCTGACTAAGGTGCGCTCTGGCCTGCCTGGGGCCCTGCAAGAACCCCGGGGCCAGAGAAGCTCCTGGCTGTCCCCTTTTCCTCCCACACATTGAGCTGGCATTGCGTTCGGTGCTCTTTGCCCTGGGCTGGGTAGGGCGGGCCGCTGGGCAGTTCCCTGACGGCTGTCCCGTCTGGTGTGTCCCGGCAGGAGCAGCTGGCAGAGCATCTGGGCGACTGTGGGCTGGACGAAGGCTGGCTGCTGGTGTGCCGCCCAGCGGAGGGCGGGGCCCGCCTGGTACCCATCGACACTCCCGACCACCTGCAGCGGCAGCAGCAGCTCTTCGGCGTGGACTACCGGCCGGTGCTCAGGTCCTGCACTTGAAGGGGCGGGGCTTGCTGTCAGATGGCGGGGCCGGGAGGGGTTGGAAACACTTCTGGCACAGCCTGAGGGGTGGGATATCCGAGCGGAGGCCGGGTTAAGAGCAGGAAGGGGCGGGACCTGGAGGGGTTGGGGTGGGGCTAATGGAGGCTTGGAGCTAGGAGCTCTGGAGGAGCCTTCAGGCCTACGGGTGATCTCTTGCTGCCCGCTGATGCCTCCTCGTCCCACCGCCACAGATGGGAACAGGTGGTGGATCTGACGTACTCACATCGCCTGGGATCAAGACCTCAGCCCGCGGAGGCATACGCAGAAGCTGTACAAAGGCTGCTGTGAGTGAACTTGAATGGGCTGGGGAGGAAGGAGTTCTGAGTTTGGGCCCAGTCTAATTAGGGGCTTGGGGTTGCTTAGCTATGTGCCCCCGACATGGACCTACGAGTGCGACGAGGACCTGATCCACTTCTTGTATGACCACCTGGGCAAGGAGGATGAGAACCTGGGTAGCGTGAAGCAGTATGTGGAGAGCATAGACGTTTCCTCCTACACGGTGGGTGCTGGGACTCCTCCAACCCCAGGCAAGATGTAGTCATACCCTTCAAAGCTAGATCCAGAAAGAAACCCCCACTCTAGGCCAAGGCCAAACCAGAATCCCCATAGGCCACGCTCAGTCCAGCTCCCCTTCTTGGAAATCTATAGGAACCCCTAGACAACCCCCCATCCCCTCCCTGTACCAGTTGCCCTTTGGCCAAATTCCTCTATGCTTTCACTCGTGTACTCCCTGGCCCAGAGCATGAGTCCAGCTCAGGGAATGAGGGTAACTGCTGACTCCACCTCTCTGCCCTTCCCAGGAGGAGTTCAATGTATCCTGCCTGACAGATAGCAATGCAGACACCTACTGGGAAAGTGATGGGTCCCAGTGCCAGCACTGGGTACGGCTTACCATGAAGAAGGGCACCATAGTCAAGTGAGTAGGCTCTGGGCAGGACAGGGCAGGACGTGTCTGTGGGTTCACAAAGACCCACATTCATACTCTGACCCCTCAGGAAGCTGCTACTCACGGTGGATACTACAGATGACAACTTTATGCCTAAGCGGGTGGTGGTTTATGGGGGTGAAGGGGACAACCTGAAGAAGCTGAGTGACGTGAACATTGACGAGTAAGCAGGCTGGCCTGGGGTGGGCAATAGGGCATGTTCCAAGCCTGGCCCAGCTTGGAATCTTAAGTTGAGTGGGACCCCAGCAATCTCTGAAGGCCTGAGGCAGGGGCTGTCTGAAGTGCCTCACGGCCATCTCCTCAGGACCCTGATTGGAGATGTCTGTGTCCTGGAGGACATGACCGTGCACCTCCCCATCATCGAGATCCGCATCGTCGAGTGCAGAGGTAAGGCTTAAGGCTGTAGTGAGGGAAAGGGAGCCCAGCGTACAGATAGGGGTAAGCAGACAGTGTGGAGAGAAGGAGATGGGCTTGGAGTTGTGGTGAAGGTGATGGTGAACTAACTCCAGGATTTAAAGTTCTGGGGCCTGAGCCAGGTGAGAAGTGCCAGGTATGTCTCCCTTAAAGCCATATTGTTGGTTGGGCTCACCTGGAAGAGGAACTGAGTTGAGACCCCCAGGCATCCCAACATAGTGGTGGACAGAGGAAACAGCATAGAATATATAAATCAGAATCAGGTGATAGAAGAGGATCCCAAAGGTCCCAAGTTACTAGGGGCCAGGGGTAACAAAAGGAGCCACTCCCAGGTCTAAGGGCCAAGGAGACAACAGATGCAGTAAATGACCTCACTCTCACCCCTTCCCCCAGATGACGGGATTGATGTTCGTCTTCGAGGGGTCAAGATCAAGTCATCTAGGCAGCGGGAACTAGGGTTGAATGCAGACTTGTTCCAGCCGAGCAGTCTGGTGCGATATCCACGCCTGGAAGGCACTGACCCAGAAGTACTGTACCGCCGAGCTGTCCTCCTGCAGAGGTGGCTGTGGGCCTGGGCCTGCAGGCCCTTCCCTTCCCCCCATCCTGAGCCTTGTGTATCTATATGGAGGAGGTCCCCAAGATCTTATAGTATAAGCTGTTCTGCTTCAAGAATCAGATCTACCCCTAGGCCCTACCTTCTCCTGTCCCTGTGTCTTGGGGAGTTGGGGGTCTTACATACATGCCACACTCTTTAGCTGCAGTTATCTTTTCCCACCTACCCCAGGTTCATCAAGATCCTAGATAGTGTCCTGCATCACCTGGTACCTGCCTGGGATCACACACTGGGCACCTTCAGTGAGATTAAGGTGAGCTTAGCCCAGCCAATGCTGGTCTTAGCAGTGGGTTCTCCCTTCATACTCATGTAGTTGTTCATTCTCCAGTAGAGAATTCCTAAAATGTACTCTGGTACAGGACCTTTGTTGGGTCTGTGAACACAGGAAGAAAACCAGAGAAAATGGTCAAAATTTAGTGTTTGGTGGGCATTCCCTACATGAGTGTGTGGAATACCCAAAGGCTGGGGGAGGAGAAGTGACAATATGGATTGGCAGGTTGCGTGAAAGGTACAGACTGGCAATTACCAGCAGCTTAAGATGACTTGAGAAAAGCATGCATGTAGGTGTGAGTGTGACACGGGGTGAGCAGGAAGCAGGCCCCGATAGCAGAGAGCCCCGTGGGCCAGGCTGTGCAGCAGAGACTTTGTCTCAGGTTAGTGGAGCTATTGGAAAGGTTAAGTAAGGTAACGACAATGTTAGATTTCTCATTTTAGAAAGCACCCCCTGGTGGCTGGACTAAGGAAGGGACTGGAGGAAAGGACAGGAATGGACTAGACTTGGACTGGAATGGTGGAATTGGGTCCAGGCATAGAGGGAGGTTCCAGAGTCTGGACAGAGGCTGACTGCCCACTCTTCCTGCTCTGGCCACCTCTTCACCTCCAGCAAGTGAAGCAGTTCCTACTGCTGTCACGCCAACGGCCCGGCCTGGTGGCTCAGTGCCTGCGTGACTCAGAGAGCAGCAAGCCTAGCTTCATGCCACGCCTGTACATCAACCGCCGCCTTGCCATGGAACACCGTGCCTGCCCCTCTCGTGACCCTGCCTGCAAGAACGCGGTCTTCACCCAGGTCTGGAACACCTGGGGTCAGACTGTGGGAGGATCAGTAAAGGACCTAGGGAGCTGGGCCAAAAGGGACTTTGCCTGAGCAAAGTCTTTCAGCAAGAGTGAGGCCAGGTCTAGACACAGACTTCCCTACAACTCCCTCCCCTTTTTCTCCACCCCCAGGTATACGAAGGCCTCAAGCCCTCTGACAGATATGAAAAGCCCCTGGACTACAGGTATGGCATGAGGGTGAGGGCCCAGGGCACACATGTGCACACATACACCCACACACTGCTCTTGGTACCCCTCACTGCTACTGCTCTGTAGCCCTTTTCCTGGCTGGTCTCTGGGCTGGCGAATTGTCCTGAGCCCTGGCCCAGCATGATGACAGATCTACCCACGCTTACAGGTGGCCCATGCGCTATGACCAGTGGTGGGAGTGTAAATTCATTGCAGAAGGCATCATTGACCAAGGTGAGGCCCTGAGGGAGGATGACAAGGGTCCTGCTTGCTTCCTTATTAAAGTAGTAGAGGGTTCTGGGGTCACCAGCTGATGAAGATAGGGGACCTGTTTATTATGCCATTATGGGGGCTGGGCTCTTAAGTACCCAGCTGAGGGCATCTATCATTTCAGGGGGTGGTTTCCGGGACAGCCTGGCAGATATGTCAGAAGAACTGTGCCCTAGTTCAGCGGACACCCCCGTGCCTCTGCCCTTCTTTGTGCGCACGGCCAACCAGGTAATCTCCCACCCTCACCTCCCAAGTTGTTTCTGTTATTCCGTCTCTGCAGAACTCCCAGGCGCCGAACTGAACTAGAGAGGAACAGAGGGGGCACTGAGTTGCCCAGGGCCACCTCTGGTCAGACAGAGGAAGAGCATACATAGAGCGCGGTCATTTAGAACCCCCAGTGGAAGATGTTCAGGGAAGTCTTTGGGGAGCTGAGTCCCCCCCCCACAGTCTTTGGGGGCAGGAAAGTAGGGTGCATCCCATGCCGTGCTGACAGCTCTGTCTCTGGGGCAGGGCAATGGCACTGGTGAGGCCCGGGACATGTATGTGCCCAACCCCTCATGCCGAGACTTTGCCAAGTATGAGTGGATCGGACAGCTGATGGGGGCTGCCCTTCGGGGTAAGGAGTTCCTGGTGAGTAGCCTAATCTGCATCTCTGTCAGATCAGCCCTGGCTCCTAGAGGAAGGGCCAGCCAAACCTGGGCAGCTCGGGGTAAGAAGACAGTAGTGGGTGTTTGTCACACAGGTCCTGGCTCTGCCTGGTTTTGTGTGGAAGCAGCTTTCTGGTGAGGAGGTGAGCTGGAGCAAGGACTTCCCAGCTGTGGACTCTGTGCTGGTGAGTAGGGCCTGGACCCGTGTTTCCTCTGGGCAGCCCCTAAAGGTTGAAGCTCCCCAAGGCTGTCCTGCACCTTACTCTTTTACCACACACAGACTCCCTCTCCAATCCCATCTGCTCCCATGGCTTCAGCTACCGTCTCTGTTCTAGGGACCCCTGAAATCCTGACCTAGTCCCAGCCTCTCTCCTAAGTCTGGGGCCATATATGCATCTGCATCCTGGACACCTGCCGCCAAGATGGCACCTCAAGCTCAGCACACTCTTCATCTTCTTCCTAGGCCACTGCCCTCTAGGACTCTCTGTCTCAAGACGGCACCACAACCTACTCCTCCCCATGCCAAAGTCACCAGGGTCATCCTTCACTCCTCCTTCCCCCTCACCCCCCACATTGTCAAGTCTCCCTCTGGAATCTCCCACTTCTGTCATCTTACAACCATCCCCTGCTGGTTCAAGCCACCTTTCTTTCTGACCTAACTGCTTACTGCAGAAGCTGGTGTCCCTGTCTCCATTCTTACTCATCTGATCTCCATGCAGCCAGAGTAATTTCTCCTCATTTAAACTCTTTGATGGCTCTGCCCCAGGCTTGGGGTAGAATACAGAATCTACAAAGGCCTTGCATGACCCCTGTATCTCTAGCCACTTGGTTCACATTCAGGCTCCCGCCAAATAGATTCTTCAGGCCTTTTGCTCTTTCCAGCTTTATTGAAGATGTTCTCTCTCCTGACCCCTTATGGCCCAGCCAACTCCCAGCCATTGCTTGGGTTTCAGCTAGATGCCATTTCCTGGAGGATGCCTTCCCTGGCTTCCAGGGCTGGTTAGGTGTTGTCTTGATGCCTTCACAGCCCTTGTACTGACACCCTCATTCCCCGCTGCCTGCATGGGGACAGTCTTGCCTGGCTGTCTTCTGCTTCCCTGTGAGCATCCTCAGGAGAGATCGGGGCTATCTCCACAATGAAAAGCTGACATTCCTGCCTCTTTTCAACCCCCAGGTTAAGCTCTTGGAAGTGATGGAAGGAATGGACAAGGAGACGTTTGAGTTCAAGTTTGGGAAGGAGCTGACATTCACCACTGTACTGAGTGACCAACAGGTGGTGGAGCTGATCCCTGGGGGCGCAGGCATCGTTGTGGGATACGAGGACCGTTCTCGTTTCATCCAGCTGGTCCAGAAGGCCCGGCTAGAGGAGAGCAAGGAGCAGGTACAACCCAGAGGCCAGTAGAACAGAGAGCTTTGGACCCTCCTGAGGCCCAGCCCCTAGTAGCCAGAGCCTGGCCTGTAGCCCAGCAGTACCCAATCCTGAGAACTCTGGCCCCACATTCCTACTGATTGTAGGGTACAGAGATGCCTCCCCATGTAAACTGGGAGTTGTGCCCTCTTCTCCAGCCAGGCCTTTTACCCCCACCCCAGGTGGCAGCCATGCAGGCAGGTCTGCTGAAAGTGGTGCCACAGGCTGTACTGGACTTGCTGACATGGCAAGAATTGGAGAAGAAGGTGTGTGGGGACCCGGAGGTCACTGTGGACGCTCTGCGAAAGCTCAGTGAGTTCCCAACAGTGGGGCAGGGCAGGGCAGCGCAGCATGGGGGTGGGGCATAAGGACTGGTCAGAATGAGACCCAAGAATGAATTCTGGTGTTGTCCCCACCAGCCCGGTTTGAGGACTTCGAGCCATCTGACACGCGGGTGCAGTATTTCTGGGAGGCTCTGAACAACTTCACCAACGGTCAGTGGCGGAGGGCAGAGTGACACCTGCGTTTGGATTCACTTGTGGGACACAGAGGCAGGGTGGAAGTTGTAGAACCTCCGCCATCAGTGCGGGTACTGATTGCCTTCTCCGTCCAGAGGACCGGAGCCGCTTCCTGCGCTTCGTCACGGGCCGAAGCCGCCTACCAGCAAGAATCTACATCTACCCGGACAAGCTGGGGTGAGTGTGGAAGGGAGGTCCAAAGGTGCTGTGGCCAGCCTTCTGTCCTCCTCCCCACTCATGCACCCCAAAACATCTTCCTGACCTGCGGCCCCTCAATGCCCCCAGCTACGAGACCACAGACGCTCTACCTGAGTCTTCCACCTGCTCAAGCACCCTCTTCCTGCCGCACTATGTCAGGTGGGTTTTTTCCTAGGCTCAGGCCTGGGGCTTAGTGGCTAGGAGGGCTGGGGGATGTCCTTGGTGGGCAGGACTTCAGGCAACGAAGTGCACGAACTGGAGCCACATCGCCTCTCGTAGCGATGGAGCTGACCAAGTCTCCGCCCCCCACAGCGCCAAGGTGTGTGAGGAGAAGCTCCGCTATGCGGCCTACAACTGTGTAGCCATCGACACCGACATGAGCCCTTGGGAGGAGTGAGGTGACACCACTTGGCCTCACCTAGGCGAAGACACCTTCCCTGCACCAGTTCGGGGTTCGGGTCTGAGCTCCTGATGTGAGCCGACGTGTTCAGCAAAACGCAGCCCCGCTCCCATGTGCAGTTGCAGTGGGGGTGGTGGGTTCACACTGGCGGCTCAGCCGTGCAGACCCGCAAGCCCTCCTCGTGCTGAGGCTTCCCGGGTACTTACCCTCTGTGAGAGGGAATCTTCCACAAGCCCAGCACAAGCTGCCAGGCCTGAGCTACTTGAAGGGGGCCGTCTAGCTCCCCACCTCATGGACTTTGCCTCCATTTTTGGCTCTACCTTTTTTCTCCTTCTTTCTCTCTGGCTCCAGCCATGACTCAAAACTAAAAACACTGGAGGGTAGTGCAGGCCCCTCCCCGAGCAAGCAGCCAGGATGGACAGGGAGCAATGGTCATCCTTCTTGGTCACCTGCCCCAAGAAGGAAACAACAGCGGAGCACCCCTCCCTCACGTACTGGTCTTTCCTCCTCTGCCTCTTTACCTGAAGTATGACCTGTTCTTCCTCCAACCCACTCTCGACTGGCAAAGTAGCACCACCTCCCCTGGCTCAGAACCTACATCCGCTCAACGTTAAATCCTCACCCCCACCTCCTCCCTGTGTTCACCACTTCTGTGTCACCTCCAGCCTGGCTCCCCGTGGGCTGGTTCATCTCCAAGGTTTTGCACAGGTTAAGGCCAGTCAAGTTCTCTCTGAAATCTTCGATAGCTCCTCTTTACCCAACTCGAAAGCCTAGGCTTTAGACCCGATCACAGGGCTATGCACGCCCCTGCCCCAGGCTGCACTGCGTCCCTCGAGGGCCTCCGTTGCACTCCATCAAAAGCCGTTCTTGCACATGAGAAAGTTGAATAAATGGATGAATTCATTCCTTCATGATGTGTTTATTGGGCTCTGTGCTAGGCACAGGGAACACATAGAGAAATTGCCCTGCCCTGGAAGGATTAGGGAAGGCTCTTCCAAGACTTTAGTTCCCTGCCGGGAGCCAAGAAAATCTATGTTAAGTGGAAGTAATGGGGCTTCTCAGTGACAAACATTAAGTCTGGAGCAGAGCAGGGAAATGAGGGACCCACTCACTGCCCAGTAAAGGGGGGATGGAGGCTAGCCTGGCATTTTCTGGAATGGGTGTGGTGATTTGGAGGAAGGGAGTGCACTTCTGGAACCAAGTGGGCAGGAGAATTTGACATCATAGAAGATGAAGCCTAGGGATGGCTGCCAGACCAGCCAGGGCAGGATTTTGACAGAAGTGGAGGCAGCAGCATCATAAGGCTGCCACCACTGCCCCTCCAGCTGCCAAGGAGCTAAGGTGCTGTCTTTAAGAACAAGTACCTGGTGAGGGGTGTACAGACAGTCCCCCACAGTGGGCAGTCATACCCTCAAGCCCGGTCCCAGTCCCAGTTGTCTCAGAGTCATAGTACCATGTGAGGCAGTACAGTGGCCTATTGTCCCAAGAAGTGGTATGTGCAGGGTCCCGCCCACTCAACTTCCCACCCACTCCCACCCCCACCCTGAGTTGTCCTCTAGGGCTGCAGTCCCCAACCTCTGGGCTACAGACCGGTTTATTAGGAACTGGCCACAGAGCTCTGCACCGCCCCCCATGAAAAAGTTGTCTTCCATGAAACAGGAGAGGGGGCACGGAGGGCCCCCCTTGTCCCCCCACAGCGACAGTGGAGCCAGTAAAGCTTCATCTGTATTTGCAGCTGTTCCCCATGGCTCTCATCACCACCTGAGCTCCACCTCGCCCTCGGCCCTGCCCCCTGTCCGCGGAAAAACTGTCTTCCATGAAACCAGTCCCTGGTGCCCAAAAGGTTGGGGACCTCTCCTATAGGAAAGTGGGAACTAGCATATTTAGTCTGTTTATTTTAAAAATAAATTAAATGCCTCTAAGGCACATCCTGACGCTGGCCTGGCTGGGAGACTTTCTGGCCAGTGGCATTGAGCCCCTCTCCCAGCACTGCACACCCTGAGGCCCACCTCTCCAAAACACTGAGCCTAATACCCCAGCTCAGCCTCCCAGCAGCTCATACCTCCTCTGTCTCTGCACCTTGGGTGTTCCACAGGAGACACCCCCGTCTGGCGGGAGCCCCTTCCCAGGGAGCAGAAGGGGCAGGAACCCCAGAGGCCGCCACTCCCGCCCAGCTCTGTTCTTCCCAGCAAGCTCCCGCCTGTTCTCTCTGCCTTTCCCTCCTCTGCCCTTCAGGGAAGGGCCCAGCCTACAGAAGCCTACAGGAGGTAGTTTGTTTCTGTTCCTGGGACTAGCCACCTGAGTCCTTGGTCCCTCTTGACTCACACTGTATATTTTGCAGGCCATTTTTCATTTAATTATTCGTTCATTCAATAAGCAAACGTGCATCAAGCACCTATGTCAAGCACCATGCTATGTGAATGAATAAAAGTGTGCCTAGTCTGGTGAGGTGGCCCAAGCCTGTAATCCTAGCACTTTGGGAAGCCAAGGCAGAGGATCACTTGAGCCCGGGAGTTCAAGACCAGCCTAGGCAATAGCAAGACCCTGCCTCTAAAAAAAAAAATTAGAAAAATTAGCCACACATGGTGGCATGTGCCTATAGTACCAGCTACTTGGGAGGCTGAGGTGGGAGGCTGAGGTAGGATTCTGAGGCTTGAGCCTAGGAGTTTGAGGTTGCAGTGAAATATGATGAGGCCACTGTGCTCTAGCCTAGGAGACAGAGCAAGACCCTGTCTTAAAAAAAAAAAATTGTGCCTAAAGCAGTGATAATTTTTTACCTCATAGGATTTAAACTCTAATGGGAGAGACATATATTAAACAATTACATAAACAACTTTTAATAACACTGTGTAAGAACTACAAAGAAATGAAGATACAGGTCTCTTTAGAGGACAGAACAGGATCATTCTAACCAATGGGGCTCAATGAAATGCTAAATTCTTTTTTTTTTTTTTGGACAGAGTCTTGTTCACTGCAACCTCAAACTCCTGGGCTCAAGTGATTGTCCTGCCTTAGCCTCCCAAGTACCTGGGACTATAGGCGCATGCCACTACACCTGGCTAATTTTTTCTATTTTTTGTAGAGAAGGGGTCTTATTCTTGCTCAGGCTGGTCTTAAACTCCTGGCCTCAAGCGATCCTCCTGCCTTGGCCTCCCAGAGTGCTAGGATTACAGGGCTAGGATTGCAGGCGTGAGCCACCGCATCTGGCTGAGATGCTAAATTCTTAAGGGGAATAACTGGACACAAAGGCCGACTGAGAAGCATGTTGAGTACTATGTTACTAGGGTGTAAAGGGCAGAGAGATGAAACTCCAGCCTTACAGACCAGTTTTAGGATTTTGCAATGAGCAGCCCTGAGAGCATTAAGTAAGGGAGTCACATGATTAGATTTACCTTTAGCTATGTAGAGAACAGGTTGAGAAGGAGACAGGAGGCAGGGAGTAATCCACCAGGAAATAATGGTGACTGGGACAAGGGGGATACTCATTTTAACCATTATTTTTATCGGCTGCAATTATATTACATTGTAAGGTAGTATATTCATTTTAAACCCTCTACAGATGGACATTAAGGTTGTTTACAAATTTCCAATGCTGAAAACTACAAATGTTGCATAAACATCCTCATGCATATATCCTTGGATTACCTATTTGAATTTTTATTTTTTATTTTTCTTTTTAGAGACACGGTCTTGCTTTGATGCCGAGGCTGGAGTGCAGTGGCCCCATCATAGTTCATTACAGCTTCAAACTCCTGGGCTCAGGCGTTCCTCCTGCATCAGCCTCCCAAAAAGCTAGGACTACAGGAACATGCCACCATGCCCAGCCAATTTTTTCTATATTTTTGTAGAGATAAGCTGTTGTTATGTTGCCCAGGCTGGTCTCAAACTCCTGGGCTTAAGTGATCCTCCCACCTTGGCTCCCAAAGTGCTGGGATTACAGGCGTGAGCCACCACACCCAGCCACATTACCTATTTTATTATTTCCTTAGAATAACTTCCTAAAATCACTTCATCAAACTGTCATACTGCCCTGTAGGAAGGATGAATCAATTTTCACTCCCCATAGTATCTATTTCCTAAACTCTCAACCACCCTCGAGTATTAACACTTAAAAATATTTTTTGACAATATATGCTAGAAAATGATAAAATTGTTATTTTAATTTACATTACTTTATTTACTATTGAGCCATTGTTTTTCTTCTTTATAAAATACCCTGCATGTTAGTTTCAACCATTTTTCTATTGGCTTAATTATATTTTTCTTATTGATTTGTAACAATCTTTGCATAGTACTAAAATAATAACTAGCCTGAACAAGAGCGAGATCCCCATCTCTACTAAAAATAGGGAAAAAAATTAGCTGGGCAACTAAAAATAGAAAAAATTAGCTGGGCATGGTGGTGCATGCCTATAGTCCCAGCTACTTGGAAGGCTGAGGCAGGAGGATCGCTTGAGCCCAGGAGTTTGAGGCTGCTGTGAGCTATGATGACATCACTGCACTCTAGCCTGGGTGACAGAGTGAGACTCTGTCTTAAAAACAAAAACAAAACAAAACATAACTTTATCAGGGATAGTTTGAACAGTGATTGATTGCCTCTTTTTTCTTGTATAACTTATATGGAGCATCTTCTCTATGCCTTGTTGAATTGTCATACTGCTTTCTAAGTCTGAATCAGCTTCCAACATTTTAATCTTCGTATTTGCAATCTCATGAACTATTTCTGAGAATTCCTTTAATGTGCAGGTTTTTGCTGCCATTGCTTCCTCTGGGACATCCTGTCCTTTTTGTCAGAACCACTTTCTTCATTAATGTAGATAAAGTCACCTTCACTACATTCCTCTGGCTGCATTTCTATAGTGTTTCATTACATCAGTGTCAACATTCCCATGAACAGCTGTTTCTTCTATCACTCCATTTATGTTTGATT
>RJWJ010024958.1:0-24382 GCA_004363605.1 Indri indri | reverse complement strand
TCCTCCTCCCTCCCTCCCCTGACCATTGGTGCAGATGCAGCCACAGGTGTTTTTACAAGGGACTATTGCAGGTGCACGAGGGGAAAAAATCATTTCACAGGGCATTGGGAGTGGATGCACCTCCTCTGACCGCATGTCCACCACACCCAGTATTGCGTGTAAAGTGGGGCCCATGCCTTTTCCTTTAAAGAGCTACAGCTTCTTACAGTGGAGAGTACAGGCAATCAGAAAAACTTCCTGATTTTGGCTGAGAGAAGTTTCACCCCAAGACCATCTGGGTAGAGATCTACAGGTCAGGTGCTCTTTCTATAATCCTCAGCTACATTACGGCCTGGAGGAAAAAGACAGTGTCTATTTGAACTGGCAGTTATGAGTCCCTGGACAGTGGTGTGATAGGGATGGGTTTAGGTTCTCTGCTCATTCAGGTTATCAAGATAGTTCAGTCCCCTCCCTCCTTGTCCCCACTTCAAATTATGATGCAAATTAACATAATCTCCTTTCCATCCTTGCCAGGGCTAGTATTTCTGCCCATCACTGAGGTGTATGAGGCAAGATTGGCAGTCTAGCGCTGTTCAGCTTTGTCACCCTCTCTAGGGCTGAGCAAAGAACACAGCACATCAGACATTCCACAGACCACCCCACTGCCTGAACAAACTTGAGACCAAGAATATGCACAGTGGCTCCTGATGCAGCCAGCACTTACACATACTGGCCTGGTGGTTGAACTATAGTCTATTACTTTTTCTACTACAAACTGCTTCTGAGAAAGACATAACATAAAAACTATAACTAAGGGACACATGCAGAGCCTTGACTTCCCTGAAAGTACCCCAAATCAAAGCTAAAAGAATAAACACAACATACATTTCAGGCATACCCTGAAGTGGGAAAAGATTTTTAAAAGTCAAAAAAAAAAAAAAGGAAGAAATTCCCATCCTAAGAAAAGTAAAGTCAAAAATAAAAAGGAACAGCTTATTCAGATGAGAAGGAAACCAGGGTAAGAACTCTGGCAGTATTAACAAATAGATTTTTTTGACACATCCAAAGGATCCCAATAGCTCCCTAGCAATGGATTCCAACCAAAAGGAAAATGTTGATATGGCAGATAAAGAACTGAGAACATGGATTATAAGGAAGCTCAATGATATCCAAGAAAAAGTTGAAAACCAACACAAGGAAATAAACATAATCATAATAATTGTGGACTTGAACAAAAAATTTACTAAAGAGACAGATATATTAAAAAAATACAGAACAACTGGAAATGAAGGACACATTGATGTATTTACAAAATGCAATCCCACTACTGGGTATTTACTCAAAGGAAAAAAGACATTTTTAAAAAAAGACACTTGCACTTGAATGTTTATAGAAGCAGAATTCACAACCGCAAAGATGTGGAAATAAACCAAGTGCCCATCAATACATGAGTGGATTAATAAAATGTGGTATATGTATATCATGGAGTATTACTCAGCTATAAAAAGGAATGGTCTGTTGCAGCAACTTGGAAGGAACTATAAAAGACTGATGTAAGAGTTCATAGATGAGACAAACAAATGGAAAAACATCCCATGCTCATGTACTGAAAGAACAATATTATGAAAATGACCATACTCCCCAAAGCAATCTACAGGTTCAATGTAATTCCTATTATACTACCAACATAACTTTTCACAGAATTTGAAAAAAAAACCCTAAAATTCATATAAAACCTAAAAAGAGAGCCAATACCTAAAACAGTCCTAATCAAAAAGAACAAATCTGAAAGCATCACATTACCTGACTTCAAATTGTAATACAAGGTGATACTGACCAAAACAGATTGGTACTGATGTAAAATAGACACACAGATCAACAGAACATAATAAAAAACACAGATATAAAGCCAAACACCCACAATTAACCAGTCTTTGACAAAGCAGACAAGGGCATGCACAGTAGAAATAGTACCCTATTAAATAAATGGTGCTGGAAAAATTAGATGGCCACATAAAGAAGAATAAAAACTGGATCCCTATCTCTCACCATATATAAAAATTAACTCAAGATGGATTAAATACTTAAATGTAAGATCTGAAACCATAAAAATTCTAGAAAGAAACCTAGAAAATCTCTTCTGGACATTGGCCTAGGTAAAGAATTTATGACTAAGAGCCCCAAAGCACATGCATAAAAAATAAAAATAAATAAATGATACTTAAACTGAAAAGCTTCTGCACAGCAAAATAAATAATCAAGAGAATAAGTAGACAACCTACACAGTAGGAGAAAATAATTACAAACTATACATCCAAAAAAGGACTATTATTCAGAATGTGAAAGGAACTCAAACAAATCAGCTAGAAAAATCCAAATA
The DNA here is from genome assembly GCA_004363605.1 of Indri indri. Lineage (NCBI taxonomy): Eukaryota > Metazoa > Chordata > Mammalia > Primates > Indriidae > Indri > Indri indri. The sequence goes on along the minus strand of RJWJ010024958.1, from coordinate 22,023 downwards.
ACCCTATTGAAAAGTGAGCAAATGTCACGAACAGGTATTTTTCAAAAAAGGATATACAAATACCCAACACACATATGAAAAAATGTTCAATATCACTAATTATCAGGGAAATACAAATTAAAAACACGAGATACTACCTTACCCCAGTCAGAATGACCGTTATTAAAAAGTAAAAAAGAAAAAAAAATAGATGTCATGGACAGGGTGAAAAGGGAATACTTATACACATTTGGTGGGAATGTTAATTAGTACAACCTCTATGGAAAACAGTATGGAGATTTCTCAAAGAAATAAACCTAGATCTAACATTTAATTCATCAATTCCCCTACTGGGTATGTACCCAAAGGAAAAGAAGTCGTTATATCAAAAGGATATATGCAATTGCAGGCTTATTGCAGCACAATTCACTGTTGTAAAGATATTAGAGTCAACTTAAGTGCCTATCAACCAATGAGAAAAGAAAATGTGTTATGTATACACCATAGAATACTACCCAGCTATGAAAAGAATGAAATAATGTCTTTCGCAGCAACTTTAATGGAACTGGAAGCCATCACCCAAAGTGAAATAACTAAGGAATGGAAAAACAAATACTTCATGTTCTCACTTATAAGTAAGAGCTAACATATAGGTATTCAGGGGCATACAGAGTGGTACAATGGAGACTCAGAAGGGAGGAGAGTAGGAAGAGAGTAAGACAAGAAAAATGATCTACTGGGTACAATGTACCTATTTGGGTGGCTTCAGGTGACACATATATTTAAGCCGAGACTTCGCCACTGTACAATTCATCTGTGTACCAAAGTATCATTTGTGCCTTCTAAATCTATTGCAATTAATAGAAAAGAAATGCATAAATAAAAAATGGAGAGAGTGATAGTTACAATTTTAGGATTCTAGAATGTGATAAATATAAACAAAACATAATTGAAGATACACTTTGTTAATTATAAAATAAATTTGAGTTTGTATGGAAAAAAGATTCATATTACTCATGCTATAATATAAATTAACAAGAAAGTATTTAGTAAATATTTAATATACTTAGTAAATAGTAAATAAATAATAGACAAATGAATTTTAGGTAGGTCAAAGACCTAAGTGTAAAAAGCACAGGTATCACAAACATAAAGAAAAAGATTTATAAATCAGGACAATCAATAAAAATATGTACAAAGTTAAAAAATCACAGTACATGGATTCACAAGAATAGTATTCAGAATATAAGCAAAATTTCTCCAAGTTACATTAAGTAAAAGAAAAACAAAAGAAAATTAGCTAACCTTATGAATAGATATTTGATTAAAAAAAGAAGAAATATGAATTTCAATGAATATATAAATAAATGTCAGCTTCATCAGTATTCAGGACAACTATTGTAAGACAACATTGAGAATCCATTCCATAGAGATCTGCTTGGCAGTATTAAAATGCTTGATAATATCTATCTAAAAATTCCTCTGCTGTTTGAAAATGTATATCAGTACAGTCAATTTGTACAACAATTTAGAAATAGAGGCCAAGAATCCTGTCTAAAACCCTTATGACCATATGAGTTTTTAAATTCAGAAATAAAATAAAAATAATATAAAAAATATTATGTTTTAACCCCAGTGGAATCTGGAGCAGCACCTTAAATCACATGTTTTATATTTATGAGAGAAATATATAAAATATATGAAGTTTTGTCTTTATGTTTAAATCTCTCTGTTTTCCTCAGAGCATTTGGGGTATTCCAGTTATTTCTTTGATTTCTGAAAATCCTAATTTTCTTTAGAGAGAGAGATAGATAGATGAAGAAATCTCATTAGACGTGTAAATAATAGATGAGGAATGAGTGAAGGAAAAGTATCCCCAAGTACCAAGTAGCAAAGTCCTCCAAAAAAAGTCTTTCATTTATTCATTCCCTTTCCCCTTCCTCTTTCACACACACACAAACACACACATACACTCACACACACACAGAAACACACACACGGGCATATATGAAATAAAAATGCAGGAACCTATATGAATATTAAACTGGAAGAAAAGTTCATAGGATCGTGAGAGTGTAATATTTGTATATGTCATGGCTATAGTAATTTCAAACAGTTTTTTTTTCATTTTTCTTTATACTGTGTTAACATGCATTTTCATTTTATTAACGTTTTTTGTGGATACATAATAGTATATTTTTATGGGGTAAATGAGATATTTTGATATAATCATACAATGTATAATGATCAAAATCAGGGTAATTGGGATGGATATCCACCACCTCAAACAGTTATCATTTCTATGAGTTGGAAATATTCAAAATCCATTCCTCTAGTTATTTTGAAATATAAAATAAATTATTGTTAATTATAGCTACTCTATTTTGCTACTGAACACCAGATATTATTTCTTCTATCTAACTATGTTTTTGTACCCATTAACCAACCATCTTTATCACCCGTCCCCACTACCCTTCTCAATCTCTAGCAACCACCACTATAGCTTCTACCTCCATGAGATCAATTTTTTTAGCTCCCACACATAGGTGGGATCGAGATATTTGTCTTTCTGTGCCTGGCTTATTTCACTTAACATGGTGTCCTCCAGTTCCATTGATGTTGTTGCAAGTGGCAGAATTTCATTCTCTTTATGGCTGAATAATAATATTCTATTATATATATGTACCACATTTTCTTTTCCATTCATCTGTTGATGGACATATGTTGATTCCATATCTTGGCTATTGTAAAAAGTGGTGCAATGAACATAGGAGGGCAGATACTTCTTTGACTTACCAATTTTCTTTCCTTTGAATTTATACCTAAAAGTGGGATTACTGAATTATATGGTAGCTCTATATTTCATTTTCTGAAGAACCTCTGCCATAATGGCTGCACTAATTTACATTTCTCCCAACAGTGCTCAAGCATTCCCCCTTTCACTGCATCCTTGCCAGCACCTGTTATTACTTATCTTTTTGATAAATGACACTTTAACTGGGGTAAAATGATATATCACTGTGATTTTGATTTGCATTTCTCTGATAATTAATGATGTTGAACATTTTTTATATACATGTTTACCATCTGTATGTCTTATTTTAAAAAATGTCTATTCAGATCTTTTGCCCATTTTTAAACCAGTTTATTTGAATTTTTCCATTAAGTTGTTTTAATTCCTTATGTAGTCTTTCTTTTTATTAATCTCTTGTCAATCAATAGTTTTCATATTTTACATTAAAAAGATCCAGGTTGGACAGCTCTGCTATCAGGCCAAGATGTTGGCTCTTTTAGTGACTGTCCAATCTGTCCAGGTCAGACGACAGCTTCAGTAGATAAATACTGATGGAGAAGAAGAAGAGGAGAAACAGACCAAAGAGGAGAAGATAAGCTTCACTTCTGTCATCAGGAAAACAACCAGTGAAAGTGGGAATATTCACCTTTTGAAGAATTTAAGGTCTTTTTTTCAAACTGGAAATCTATTCCACACTCTTTTGTAATAAACATTTTAATGATCTTTTTATTTAATATAGCTTAATTAGCTGAAAAACATAATTGTAATTTTAAACATAATTATAATTTTATCATTTTAATCAGAATTATTTTTCAGTTTTCTCAAAGAAGGAATATTGAGTATATAAAAAATTTGAAAGAGAAGATACACTTATTTTAAAACTAGACAAAAGCAATAAAGTGATAACTAGAGAATTTACAAAGTTTCTCTCTCCTCTGTCTCTTGTTCTCTTGGATGGCTGCTAACTCTCATTCTTGGTCTTTACTAAAACCGTGCATATGCACATGCAAAATTTCTCATACACATTGATATTAGTAAAGAAAAGCATACTAAAAAAAATTGTCAACTGGTATAATATTACTGAATATCTCAAGGTGTGTGCTAACTGAAAATATGCTTATTCACATTAGCGTTTATTTTATTTCATATGTACCAACATATTTCTCTCTAAGACTTTATGCATTATCATAATCTCTTTAGAAACTTCATTAAATTCCTTTTCCACAGAATTCTTGCTTCTCCCTCTCTTGAGATGCATTTTAGAGGAATATATTCCTTCATAGACATGTTTTCTTCACATATTTAAAAGAATAGTTTTGTATTCACTGTTCTAAACTTCCTGTGCATATCAGTGGAGATTTTAAGACCAAAATAATACTTATAAAAATCTTTGGAAAAATAGTTTAAAAGAGTCTTATACTTGAACTTCAAGTCTTAAACTTAATTCCAGTCTTAATTTTGAATTGAGGTTTTAAAAACATGCACATGGAAGACTTGGAATTACATTTTGCATGATTATACAATGTGGCATATTTATTAACATGAAGATTTGTCACTTATTTTTTATATTATACATTAATTAAGTAGTGTTTTCTAAAGAATGAGCTCAAATAAATAGATCTGCAATGAGAATAAATATATCTCAAACAGAAACTAGTAAAGTAAAACATATTACACAGTTTATTTTACATTGTGAAAGGCAACTATTGTTATTCCTGTTTTTATTGGCAATATTGTGGTCCCACTGTCATATATAAACTGAATCCATTTTTTTTATTAACAAAAGTAAGCTGACAGAAGCCAGATGTCAAGTATGTTAAACATATTGCACTTTCTTTTCTGAAAGGAATGTGCGCTTTTGGCATCTATTGCATAGGGATAAATTTTGATGCAGTCACCTAGGATTTTCCCACTCAGGTTACTTTTAACAGAAGACAAAACTTTATGTAACAGAGAGAGATAATGTGTAGACATATGTTCTGGAGAGAGCCTGGTGCTTCCATAAGATAATAACTCCTTAGAAGGTAAAGGAAGATAGAAGAGGTATACAGATACCAATTAATTTACCTATGTAAGCCTCTATCCATCCATGCATCCATCCAATCATCTATCCATCCATTCATCCATCTATCCATCTGTTCATCCATCTATGATAATACAACTTCTAGAACATAAAGTAAGTAAATAACAAAAAAGATACAGTGTCTAATTTCTCTCATTTAGTTTATGTCTAGGGAGTAGTCACATAGGCAAAATGATAAATATTATACGCAATAATCCTATAAGGAAGACAGAAATTCAAGAACACGGAATAAACAAACAACTTAATATTGGGAATAAGGGAGAGCTTTCTAGAAGAAATGGCATCTAAGATGAGAATTAAAGAATTACCAGAAGCAAAGTGTGTAACACTATGTGAGGAGAATATTCCAGGTAAAATAAACAATATGTACCACAGTGAAGGAAAAAAATAGAGCCTGGTACATTTAGAGAAAATAGTTTCATTTTATTTTTCCTTATTTTAACTAGTTTTGCTTTTTATTCACAAAATGACTTTAAACACATGTGCGGCAGGTGTAGCTTTTTCACTTTGGGTACTGCTTCAGTTTTACTGCTGAAAATGAATTAGTCCTCAGCTTGACTGTTATTAATGTATATGAATACAACTGATTTGTGTACAGTGATTTTGTAAGCTGAGAAATTGCTGAATTTATTTATCAATTCCAGTAGTCTCTTGGCAGAATCTTTGGAGTTTTCTAGATATAAGGTCATATATTAAATAGTCAACAAAGAGATAGATAGTTTGACCTCTTCTGCTCCCATTTGGATACTGTTGATTTCCCTCTCTTGTCTGATTGCTCCGGTAGGACTTCCAGCACTATGTTGAATAGAAGTGGTGATAAAGGGAAACTTGTCTGGTTCTAATTGTAAGTGGGAATGCTTTCAATTTTTCCCCATTCAGTATGATGTTGGCTGTGAGTTTCTCACATACGGATTTTATCATTTTGAGGTAAGTCCCATCTGTACCTATTTTGTTAAGTGTTCTTATAAAAGGGTGCTGAATTTTGTCAAATGCTTTTTCTGCATCTATTGAAAGGATCATATGGTTCTTGATTTTACTTCTATTTATGTGGTGAATTACATTTATAGATCTGCATATGGTTTTATGTGTGTGTGTTTAATATTTTTAAAGTTTTATTGAGATTTAATTTACATACCATGCAATTCACCCATTTGACATGTATTATCCAATGGTTTCCAGTTTGTTCACAGGTTGTGCAACCATTATAATAAACAATCTTAGAACATTTTCATCACCCAAAAAGGAAGCTCCATAACTGTTAGGAGTCACTTCCTCAAAATATGAAGAACCAAACTATGATATTATCTGGCAATCACACCACTGAGTATATATCCAAGGGAAATTAAATCAGTATGTCAAAGAGATATCTGCACTGCCAAGGTTATTACAGCTCAATTCATGGTATCCAACATCTGTAATCAGCCTATGTGTCCCTCAGCTGATGAAAGGATAAAGATTTGCATATGTCGACCCATCCCTGCATCGCCGGGATGAAGTCCACTTGGTCGTGATAGATTATTTTTTTGGCGAGCATCTGAATTCAGTTTGCTGGGATTTTATAGAGAATTTTTACATCTATATTCATGAGGGATATTGGTCTGCAGTTTGCTTTTTCTGTTGAGACCTTTCTTGGCATTGGTATCAGGGTGATATTGGCTTTGTAAAACGTGCTGGGGATGATTCCTTCCTTCTTGATGTTGTGGAATAGTTTCTGCAGGATAGGTACTGGTGTTCTTTGTAGGTCTGGTAAAATTAGGGTGTGAAACCATCTGGTCTGAGACATTTATTTTTGGAAGATTTTTTTATTGCTGCCTCAATTTTGGTATCTGACATTGGTCTGTTCAGGAAATCTATTTCTTCCTAATTGAGCCTAAGGAGGTTGTCTGTTTATAGGAATTTGTCTATTTCCTCCATGTTTTCAAGTTTATGGCCACAGAGATTTTTATAGTATTCAGAGATGATATTTTGTATTTCCATGGTATCAGTTGTAATTTCTCCTTTTTTTATTCCTGATTGAGCTTGTTAGAGTCCTTTCTTTTAGACTTTATGCCTTTCACAATAGCAACAAAGTAAATAGAATAGCTAGGAATATATAGAACCAAGGAGGTGAAAGGCCTCTAAAGAAAGAACTACAAAAAACTGAAGAAGAAATTAGCAAAGGACAAAAACAAATGGGAAACCATGCTCATGGATCGACAGGCTCAATATTGTTAAAGTGTCTATACTACCCAAAGTGATTTACAGAGTCAATGCAATCCCTATTAGAAAGCCAACATCATTTTTCACAGATCGAGAAAAAATAATTCTATTCTTCATATGAAACCAGAGAAGACCCCTTATAGCTAAAGCAACCTTAGGCAAAAAGAACAAATTGGGAGGCATCAATTTAACAGACTTCAAGCTATAGTATACTAATTAAATACAAGGCTATAGTAACTACACAGCATGGTACTGACACAAGAACAGAGACATAGACCAATGGAACAGGACTGAGAACGCAGATATAAAACCGTCCTCATATAACCATCCGATCGTTGACAAAGCAGAATAAAACATACACTGGGGAAAAGAATTCTTATTCAGTAAGTGGTGCTGGGAAAATTGGATAGCCACATGTAGAAAACTGAAACATGATTGCACCTCCCATTGCACACAAAAATCAATTCACAATGGATAACAGACTTAAACCTAAGGCATGAAACCATAAAAATTCCAAATGAAAATGTTGGAAAACCTCACATAGACAACAGCCGAGGCACAGAATTGATGAAGAAGAACCTAAAAGCAATAACAGCAACAACAAAAATAAATGAATGGGATCTGACCAAATTAAAAACTTTCATGCAAATTAAAAACCCAAGGAAACTATTATTAGAGCAAATAGGCAACCTACAGAATGGGGGAAAATATTCACATGCTACACATCCAATAAAGGGCTTGCAACTAGAATCTATATAGAACTCAGGAAAATCAGCTAGAAGAAAATCAAACGACCCTATTAAAAAGTAGGCAAAATACACAACTGATCAACACACAAGTGCACATATAAGAATAACATCTATCGGATGTTGGGCAGGGGAGAGGGGGAGGAGAGGACGGGTATATGCACACACGAAGAGTGCAATGTGCACCATCCGAGGGATGGACACACTTGAAACTCAGACTTGGTGGGGTGGGGAAGGGCAACATACGTAACCTAAACATCTGTACTGCCATAACATGCTGAAAAAAAAAAATATCATTGCTGAGGTATGAAATGAAAAAAAAAAGTAGACAAAATACACAAACAGAAACTTTTTAAAAGAAGACAGACTAATGGTCAAGAAGCATGAAAAAATGCTCAATATCTCTAATCATCAGGGAAATACAAATAAAAACCACAGTGAGATATCACTTAACTCCAGCAAGAATGGCTTTCATCAGAAAGACCCAAAACAGCAAGTGTTGGCATAGATGCAGAGAGATAAGGACTGCAAATTAGTACAATCTCTTTCCATAGAGATACCCCAAAGAACTAAAAGTAGAACTACCATTTGATCCAGCAATCCCACTACTAGGCATCTCCCCGAAGGAAAAAAGAAGTCATTTTATAATAAAGACATCTGAACTCAAATGTTTATCGCAGCACAATTCACAGTTGCAAATATGTGGAAACAACCCAAGTGCCCATCAATACATGAATGGATTAATAAAATGTGGTATATGTATACCATGGAGTACTACTCAGCCATAAAAAATGGTGAACTACCTCTTGTATTATCCTGGATGGAGTTGGAGCCCATTCTTCTAAGTGAAGTATCACAAGAATGAAAACACAAACATCACATGTAGTCACCATTAAATTGGCACTGAATGTGCAGATATGGAAGTAACATTCATTGGGTGTCAGGCAGGTGGAGGAGGGAGAAGGAGGTAGGTAAACTCACATATAATGGGTGCGGTGCATCCTGTATGAGGGATGGGCACCCCTGCAGCTCTGATTCAGGCAGTGCAAAGGCAATTTATGTAATCAAAGTGTTTGTACACTCATAATATTCTGAAATAACGAAAAAAAAAATAAAATGAATTAGCATATGTACTAAAGATTTGGCTGTAACATCTTTTAGACCTCAAAATCCAATTAGTGAGTGTTGTAGTGAGTGTTGTATAATAAATCCTATCATCATATATTGCTCAAGTGTTAGAAAGGTGAACTTCCGGGAACAGAAATCATTATCAATTAAAAATTATAAGCACATGCGGCTTTATGGATTATACAGGTCAACCGTCACACACACACCAATGATTTAAACATATAAGAAACACATGCTTTTCAAAAATTATGACGACGATATTATAAAAGCAAATTACATACTGATTTAAAAGGGGCTAATGTGACATGTGAAATTAGAATGTATATAACTTGGAAGAAATGACATAGATAATTTCCAAACTACAATGAAATTTAATTTTGAAGCTGAGTGTATAAAAATGATTGTTGCTGCCTCTATCATAAATTTTGCATTTTCTGAGAAAGCAAAGTCAAAATTGAAACAGATCGTATTTAACATTGGAATGCTAGCCTATGTGCTGATTTATTATGGGATTCAAAATAAGAAATGTGCTTATTTTTTGAAATTTCTGTTCCTTGTTACCATTATATTCTGAAAATGCAAAAGCAGCAAGAGAAAATGGAACCATTAACTTATGAACTTCTTGGTTTGATAAAAACATTCAGTGAATTTTAAAAATATAATTAAATTCTATTGAAATGCATGAGATCAATCTATTTTGAAATGGGGATAATAGCAAGAAATGTAGGCTATTCTCTTGGTACTATGTATGGTTGTGCCTTGTTTTTAACCTTTGGAAAGATTCAGTAATGCATAAATCATAACAACATTTTAAAGGTTAAAGTAAAAATCTTCAAACGTTAAAGGGATGGATGGTATCAAATTGCTTTACAGTCTTGAAAGCTTTAGAGTTACAACAAAATAGATCTTATGGGTAAATCACTTAAACTAAACATAATTGAGAATTTCTATAAAATAGATGGGACTAAAAATAATATACTTTTACATTTTAATTGGAATCACTTTCTTTAACAAAATGTACTCACCTCAATATTGGAAAATATCTGAAGTATACGCTATTTATATTCATTAGCGTAGTCTATCTTTGCATTGTTCTCAAATTTAACCTAACCACTTGCTACCACACCACGTGCTACCTTCTCATTTTACCATATTACGAAGGTTTCAATAAAGATGGTCTGTTTAGAGTTTTGTGAGGTTCTAATGGACAGTATTGATATGGCTTAACCTTTTTAAGGAAGATCTGACAAAGTATGATTTTAAAGAATTAATCATAACCAAAGTCAAAAGTTAAAAAAAGAATCATAAGACATTAAATAAATACCAATATAATTGATTTTTCTGAAAAACTGCAAATATAGTATTTAGGTTATTAAATATGAAATGTTTGAATTCTTTAAGTACTAAGACAGACAGTTGATACCTGTGACATTTCACTTTGACACTTCTCGTTATGTATTTATTGTGAAGGTACATCCTCAATCTTTCAAAAGCACATTTTGACCTGTGATTATCTTTCAAAATTTTAGAGCAATTTTTTTTGAAACCATGGATAAATCAAAAATTTGTGTTATTTTCAAAGATGAGTCCTGTTGTGAAACCAACGTAGAGCAGACAGAGCAAAATATCAATGAGGTGTTGGGGAAGGATGTGGCTAAATGAACACACAGTACGTCCATGGGTTGAGAAGTTCCATTATGGCGATTTTAATCTTGAAAATGAGCCACATGGGCAACATGAAACCAATGTGAATAATGATGAGCTGAAAGCTGTAGTGGAAGCAAATACATCTCAGCCTATGTGGGAATTAGCGGCAAGGTTTGATGTTACTATTCCACGATATTGGACCATTCAAAACACATTGCCAAGGTAAAAAAGCTGTATAGATGGGTTCTGCATGAATTAAATGAGCATCAAAAGTAAAAGCATCTGGAAGCTTGCCTTTCTTTCCTGTCATGACATAAAGGTAAACCATTTCTACACTGTATTGTTATAAGTGATTAAAAATGGGTCCTTTTGGACACTAACAAGAGTTTGGCACAATGGCTGGATAAAGATGAAATGCGGAAACACAGTCCTAAACCAAATATTCATCAGAAAAAGCTAATTGTGTCTGTTTGGTGGTCCAGTGCTGATATTATCCACTACGGCTTCATGAAATCTGGTCAATTGATTACAGATGATGTCTGCTGAGGCCAGGTGGATTAAATGATGAGGATGCTTGTGATTAAGCAGCCACGACTGGTCAGAAGAGATAGGCCAATCTTGCAAGGCAATGCTCGATCACATGTGCCACAGACAATGCTGCTCAAACTATGGCAGCTGTACTTGGAAGCTCTCTGTCATCCACCATATTCACCAGACCTTGCACCAACTGGCTACCACTTCCTCCAGGCTTTGGACTACTTCTTGCAAGAAAAAAATATTCAATTCTCAACAAGCTGTGGAAAATGCCTTTGGTGATTTCATTGCCACTTGTTCTCCAGGCTTCTTCGCTGCTAGCATAAGCGAGCTACCATTAATATGGCAAAACTGTGTCAATAGTTTAGGTGTATACTTTTATTAATTGCACTGCTTCTTGTTTAAGATATAATAAACTAGACTTTTGATTCAAAATCAGACATTTCATATTTAATGACCTAATTAAAACATAAAGATTTGGGAATCTAAGTAAATGTGATGATGAAATTGTTTTACATATATAGTAAATGATGCTTTTTTGTTGTTGTTCTTGTTTTTTTCCATTGCCAGAAGTAAAATTTCTTTGGAGATATGCATTCAAATTTTTTAATGCCATCTATTTAGTAGGTTTTCTTATTGTGCTAAATTTGAATTTATAAGTATATTAGGAAATACTTATTTTTTCTTAAAATTCTCTTTCATATTGTTATGCTCTCCTATTCAATGGACATTGCTTCTTCACCAAGAGCAAAAATACAAAACAAAAACAGAAACATATACACAGATGGATAAATAACATTTAAATACAGGATACATAATGCTATATAAATATGCATGATTATACATCTATACAAAACAGCAACAATATTAAGAAATGATAAATGGAGTCAAACTGCCAATATTGGGATACTGGCTCCCACACTTTTTAGAGATAAGTGAGGCCTGGGGCAAGTTAGTTAACCTACCTGCTTCAATCTGCTCACATATTAAGTGGATGAACAAGTAGTGTCTGTTTCTTGTTATTGCTGTCAAAATTAAAAATATTAATATATGAGGCAATGAATAAGAATGTAATAAATAACAGCTATTATATAAATAGGTATTACTGTACATATAACTAGAAGCAGAGCTTTACACATGACCTTCAATTCAATTAATCCAAGAAAAAGCTTTATAGAATGCCTTGTTTCTTATCTGAAGATATTTTAAAATTCAGAAAAGAGAATGAGTGAATGTATGTTACACTATATAATAACCCATTTGTTACTAAGGCCTTTGCTACATATTCCTTAAATGCTAATCCTTCTAGGGAATTTACAGTAGTAATTACAGGGAATTGGCTAATAATTCAATTTCATACCTCAGTTGCAATAAATTGTTATTTCTGAAAACTGGCCTTTTGCCTTTTATTGACAATCAACTGTATGTTTAAAGGGATCATTCCAATTGGAAACTTCATTCTCTAAACTCCATTACCTCTGAATGAAGGAAACTGTCTCTAACTGTGAGATACTTGGGGGCAAGTGTAATGTGTGAGTTATCACCATCTTACAGAGTGCCTGGCACACAAAAGATTGTCAGTAAATGTTTGCTAAATGAATTAATTAATAGTTAATTAAGGCATTCAATGCATAGGGGATTACTAGAATTCTCAAAGTATATAATAAATGAAAGAATGCTGGGCAAGCTTTCGAAAAAGGGTTGGACCTTTGTCATGTACCATTATTCTATAATAACAGGTGAATTCTGCTTAACCATCTACATGAATTGATCCAAATATTTTGTTATACTCCTTCTCAAAAATTGAATGACATAATTAGGGTAGAGATTTTACCCCTTTTGACATTACTTCTTCATAGGTAACTTTTTGTAGAATCCTATGACCTTAGTAAGGGCAATGTCACACATAAGTTTCCAATTAAAATAGCTCTAGAATATAATTACTCCAATAAAATATAATATAATCAGTAGTCTGCAGGGTGCTTTGTTTATGTGTGTGTGCATATGGATGATGAGGTGGATCAGAAGAGTTAGATCTTTGACTATACAAGTTTATGAAGTAGTAGATTTTAATAAGTTACAATATTATTGCTGCCAGGAACTTCTTAAAAGTATTGATCACTAATATGCAATATTAATGTTCAATATTTGACTAAGAGTATAACATTATATTAAATTATTATCACCCGAGAATGCATTTATTGTGAATCTATTTATTTATTTTCCAAGCATATCAAGGTGTTTCTGGTCTTGACACTTCTTGATGTTTTCCAGGAATCAGTAAATTTGATAAGTCTTTGAAACCTAAGGAAAGTAAATAAAACTAGAATTTTCTCGTGAATATTAATTTCGGGGCACATATTTGATTTTCTTTTATATAAATATTACTTAAGTCATATTGAAAGCAAGACACAGAATTTCTCTAAAAGCAGCTAACTATGTAAATAATTCCACATGTTTGCTTTAGAGATTTTGCTTTGATTTAATAAGACCTTAGTGTTGCTTTATAGGTAGCCACAAATATTTTCACCCTTGTCATGGAATGCACGTCTATGGGAATTTCAACAGAGTGGAAAAAGAAAACCATGTAAACTGGAATCAATAACCATAGTCGCTCCTCTGGAACACATTTTTATATACTACAGTTTCTTTTGTTTCATTAATCAAACTTAGACAACTCTTCCTCCCAAAATCACAGGGGCACCATCAATCAAAAAGGGATGTTTGTTGAGCAGGCAAGTATCACAAACGACTACTTGCCTGAGAAAACTTTTTATTCTATTGGGGACACAAAGGCTCCCATTGCATTTTCTTCCAACACAAGGGTTAAAACGCCAAGACTTCTGATATATCTACAAATAAGTGAAAGTGTTTTATATCACAGAGTTTTAAACCTCATTGACTATTTGACTTATGATTGTAGAGTCATGCCTTGAGGTCCATCAAGATCGACACCAGGGATCTGGTGTAAAATACATTTTTTTCAGTCACTTGGATTAATTTCCTTTCAATTTCTGTATTTTATGACATTTCTAACCTCCAATAAAAGTACAATAATTTATTCCAATAAATTATTCGATTATGATTTTGTTAATACATATTTTGTACTCTCTTTGAAAATACTTTTGAGAAACTAACATTATTTCTGAGTACAAATATACACACTGGAGTTACACAATATAAATGAAGGAATGTCTAGTGACTTTCTTAACACTGGCTTCTTCTTTGATAAATGTGAAAGTTGTGACCTAGTGGTTATTTCCTGCATCAAGTTTGCACTTCATTTCCTTTGATCCCATTGAGTCTTTTATACCCTAGATGTTTCCCTGAGAAAAATGTCTAAATCAAACCTTGTCAAGGTTGATTTTGCCCCATAATGCCTATGTTGCTGAAGTTTTATTATTTTTTTTCAGCCAATGAGACTTCACAGTAATAGATGATGTTTTGTTTTGTTTTGTCTTGGGTGAAGAGTTTTACTAATTTTGTGATGTTTTGTTTCTGTGGGACTTTTAATTTCTACCGCTTGCTTCTTTCTTTCATTTTACCACTGAGCCTCCAGGAGAAATACCCTCTTCCAAGATAGCGCCTTTCTCCATGAAACATTTGCCTTCCAAGTTGACCTCAGGGGTCCTACTCACTTTGAAATTTTTTCCTTTGGATTGTTTAGCAGGCACAGATCTGATCCATCAAATTTCAGACTAGTTCTTGGTATTCGACAGACAGAATAAGACTTTCTCTTTATGAGATATATGTTTAAAGCTGAAATAAGGACGTTATGTTTATCAACTACATCAAATTTTCTTTAAATAGCAACTAAAATGAGAACCGTGATTTGACCAGTGGATTTGACAGCATGGAGATTATTGATAACATTGAGAAGATCTAAATGAAAGGGCTTCAAGAGTGAATGCCAAGAAGAAAATAAATTGAGAGAGTAAACTAGAGATATAATGATTGTAATTAGTTAACTCAAATATTTTAAATCCTGTAGAAACATATCAATTAGAACACAAAGTCAAAATGACTACATTGAAAAGGGATATTATTTGCTTGTTTGTTTGAAGTGATTGTTAAAGAAGCATTTTTTTGGTTTTTTTTTTTAATCTAGGAGAAGGTAAGTGAAATTGTAAATAATGATGAGATATAATAACAGAACTAAGATTCTGTATCTCTGCATGTATTGACTTCTTTATTAGTGAGTCAAATGTGAGCAAACCACTTGTGTTTTAAATAAGGATCAAGCATGCCTCTCATAAGATAAATTTTTGATAAATAACTTAAAAATAGCTTATGAATTGTAGATTTTTATTGCTATATGCTCCCTCTCTTTTTATGTATTTTACTCTTTAAAGACAAAGAAGAAAAAGAAATCCTTTCATCACAGGAGCATTGCCAAACCGACAATGACAACATCCTTATATTAGGTACCGTTCTCAAAAAGCGATTTTTATGGCCTTGCAAATGTACTGAACCTTTTAAATTTCCTGGAAAATATCAGAGCTTTTCAAAATTACCTATTGTTGTCTAGTTCTCCAGAATTTTCTTTTAAGTTCCTGGCCAAACTGCTGCAACTGAAATCACAGCTGTTGGCAAATGAGATGTTGCTAGCAGATTTGTTTTGTTTTAGTAATGCCCTGGAAGTTGGCCACCCCCTATCCTGCTTATCTGAGGACTGTGACAAATCAAATAGAACCAAACCCTGAGAATAGAGATTTTCTAGGAATCCTCAAGTTCAGATAGAATATTGACTACGTGTGGGGATGATGCTTTTAAGGGACCTCCAAAAGAGGTCAGTCACCTTTGACTGCAAGGCTGATGGTTTTTCTCAGCTATCACACCACTAAGTTGGGATAAGGCATAGGTAGAAATAGGCTCATGTTACAATATTAAAACCATCATTTTATTAAGATTAAGTAGCTTCTCTTGGATAAATGGCCTTTAATTCCTTCTGTGGGGTTGCTTAATTTCCAGAGTCCCAAAAATTTAATTTTAGTTATTTCATGTATATTTTTGTTGGTTTTGAGAGAGAGCAAGTGTATCAATGTACTTCTCTGGCAATTCTGAGAGACAATTTCAGTCCTGCTTCTTTCATGCCACAGACCACATCAGCCAACTTCTGGCCTCCTTTTAATAAGCAGCTCTATATCCTGGCAGGGTATAGGTGACTCAGGCCAGGCTCTCATTTGGTACCCGTGAAATCTCTTTCAGCCGAAGTCAAGAGAATCATCAGGATGGCAGGTCAACAAGTTTTCTTAGGGGAAATTTCCTTCTCAGTCTTCTTAGTCTCATCTATTTTATAACAGTATTGGTCAAGATGAATAAATTATCCTGTGTTAATACATTAAAAGTTAATGTAAAAAAGATTTTCTTTTTCACTTACACTTTTAGTTCATTTGAGGTTCATGTGGGTGTGCCCTGTTCCACATAGACATTCAGGTACCCAGGATAAGAAAGTCTCCTCCAGCATGTAGCTGTACTACTTGGAAGTGTGGTTTCCTCGTGTGGTAGGTAAAACAGGTGAAGAAGGTCATGGAGATCTCGTCATGGATCAACCTGGAAATTATGCCAATTTCTCTCACAGAAAATATGTCAGAATTAGTCACATGGCTTTGTTTATGCTGCAAATATTGTTTTATTTTGCCTTTGTTATGTCTGGGAAAAGAGGAGAAACTACTGCAGTCTACTTCACTACTCTTAAGCCGGCTACTATATAAATGTTGCAGAATCACATTTAATTCATTTCTTCTTAGAGCCCTCTGTGGGTAGTCCAAGTACTTTACTTTTGAATTGGGGCATGCTTACTATATATATTTTATCGTTAGCCTACTGGTGCCTTAGCTGGAACTGAAAAAAAAAATTCTCTTTTACTTTCCTACTGCATGAAATAAAATATTTTATAGTTGCAATATTTTCTTAGATACTTTTTCAAAAATTGTCTCCACAGTAGCCAGTAAGATTTGGCACTCTACACATTCCTGGTCCAGCAACGAAAGCACCATTTTTATTTTTTCACCTTTTTCTTCCAACTGGCTCAAAGAACAGGAAGTTACACTGATGCAATCTGACAGTCTGTCTGGCAACATCCACCTAAACAAGAAATGGTTTTCAGACACTATTAGCACCAACTTTTGCATTGGTTTTCTAAAATTAATGTCTAACCTTAGATCACCTAGTCTGTCCGGCACAGAGAATTTAATTTAGGAAGACTGTCTTGACTGAACAATTTTGGTTGGTCACTTTACACATGCGGGCCTCATCATCCGTCATTCAATGATCCAATAAATAGAGTGGTCTTGTATTTCTGTTATATACTAAGGACAGAGTTAGGATCTGAGACTATATAGACAGCATTCTAAAACAGTACCATAAGGCTAAATGAAATCTCCTAAACTTCCTAAATCAATGCTTATCATATCTTAGCAAAGGAAAAAAGACAATATAGTATAGTATTATAGAAAGAACACAGAATTTTCAATTAGAGAAAATTGAGTTTAAATCCAACATCTGTAATTTCTTACCTATCTTCAAATAAGTAAAATGTATAGCCCCCATATTTCTAAAATAGGAATTAAAATAGTTAAATCACAGGGTCATATGAAGATTTGCTATAGTGACACACATATAGTGCCAAGAACAAAGCAGGTACTTGGTAAATATTTGCCCTTATAAAGAAAAATATGATTCTTAATTATTATTTCAAGATATTACAGGGGCATAAATGTTTTTGTTTGCATGGATTGCTTTTATTATACTTGAGCCAGGGTTATAAGGGTGCCCATCGCACAGATAGTGTTCAATGTACCCATTAGGTAGGTTTTCGCACATCCCCTCCTCCGCCATCACTTCTGCTTGATTTCCACTGAATTTTACTTCCCTCTGTGCATATGTATGCTCATTGGTTACTTCCAGTTTATTAGTGAATACATGTGGGCTTTGCATTTCCATTCTTTAGATACTGCACTTAGGATAATGGTCTCCAGTTTCATCCAAGTACTTGCAAAACGCTTTAATTCATCCTTCTTTATGGCTGTGCAATATTCCATAGTGCACATATGCAACATTTTGTTAATCCACTCACAAATTGATGGGCACCTGGGTTGATTCTACATCTTTGCAATTGTGAATTGTGCTACAATAAACATTCAAATGCAGGTGTCTTTTTGATTAAACGACTTCTCTTCCATTGGGAAAATACCCAGTAGGGGGATTACTGGATCAAATGGTAGGGTTACAATTAGGTCTTTGAGGAATCTCCATACTCTTTTCCATAGAGGTTGTACTGATTTGAAGTCCCACCAACAGTATACAAGCATTCTTTTCATTCTGCATCCACACCAGCATCTACTGTTTTGGGACTTTTTTAATAAAAGCCATTCTGACTGAGGTAAGGTAATAGCTCATTGTGGTTCTGATTTGCATTTCCCTGATGATTAGTGATGTTGAGCATTTTTTCATATGTTTCTTGGCCGTTAACCTACCTTCTTCTGAAAGAAGGTAGAAAAATATCGATATCTTTTTTTCCCTACTTTTCAATGGGCTGTTTTTTTTTTCTTGCTAATTTGCTGGAGTTCTTTGTAGATTCTGGTTATAAGTCCTTTATCTGATGTACAGCTTGCAAATATTTTCTCCTATTCTGTAGATTGTCTACTTGCTCTGTTGATTATCTTTTTAGCTGTGCAGAAGCATTTTAATTTAATCAAGTCCTGTTTATTTATTTTTGTTGTTGCTGTAATCGTCATTGGAGTCTTTTTCATAAATTCTTTGCCTAGAGTAATATCTAGAAGAGTTCTTCCTATATTTTCCTCTAGAAGTCTTATAGTTTCATGTCTTACATTTAAGTCTTTTATCCATCTTGCATTAATTTTTGTGAGTGATGAGGAATATGGACACTGTTTCATTCTTCTGCATGTTTCTATCCAATTTTCCCAACACTATTTATTGAATAGGGATTTTTTTTCCCCAATACATATTGTTGTCTGCTTTGTCAAACATCAGTAGGCTGTACGTGGATGGTTTTATATCTGGATTCTCTGCTCTGTTCCATTAGTCTATGTTTCTATTTTTGTGCCAATACTCTGTTGTTCTGGTTGCTATAGCCTTGTAGTATAGTTTGAACTCTGGTAATGTGATGACTCCAGATTTTTTCTTTTTCCTTAATGTTGCTTCAGCTATTCAGGCTCTTCTAGGGTTCCAAAGGAAGTGGAGAATTTTATATATATATATATATATATATATATATATATATATATATATATATAAAATTATATATATATAATTATACATATAATATATATATAATAGAGAATTATATATATATTCTTTGAAATATGATGTTGGTATTTTGATGGGGTTACACTGAATCTGTAGAGGACATTGAGTAGTATGTACATTTCAACAATGTTGATTCTACCGATCCATGATCGTGACATGTTTTTCCATTTGTTTTTGTTCTTTGTGATTTCTTTTGTTTTTATTTTAACATTTTGTTTTATTTTTTTATTTCAGTATATTTTGGGGGTACTCATGTTTAGGTTACGTATATCATCCTTGCCCCCCACCCCAAGTCAGAGCTTCAGGTGTGGCCATCCCCCAGATGGTGTGCATCACACTCATTATGTATGTATATACCCATCCCCTCCTCCCCCCTCCCATCTGCCTGACATCCGATGAATGTTATTCCTATATGTACACTTAGGTGTTGATCAGTTAAAACCAATTTAATGGTGAGTACATGTGATGCTTATTGTCCTCTGTGATTTCTTTCCTCAGTGTTTCATAGTTTTCTTTGAAGAGATCTTTCACCTCCTTGGTTAAGTATATTCCTAGGTATTTTATTTTCTTTGTAGCTATTGTGAATGGTACTGAGTCTTTGATTTGACTCTCAGATTAACTGTTATCTGTGTACAGAAATGCTACAGATTTGTGTACATTGATTTTATACCCCGAGACTTTACTGAATTTATTTATCATTCCAAGAGTCCCTTGTTGGAATCTTTGGGGTTTTCTAGATGTAGTATCATATCATCATCAAAAAGTGATACTTTGACCTCCTCTTTTCTGATTTGGATACCTTTAATTTCTTTCTCTTGCATGATTGCTTTGTCTAGGACCTCCAGCATTATGTTCAATAGTAGTGGTAACAGTAGGCACCCTTGTCTTGTTCCAGTTCTTAAGGGGAATGTTTTCAACTTTTTCCCAATCTGAAGAAAGGAGATAGACAAATGTCAATGTCAGATAGGAAAATGGCCAAGAAACATATGAAAAAAAGCTCAATGTCACTAATCATCAGGGAAATTCAAATTAAAATCACAATGAGAGATCACCTTACCCAAGTTAGAATGGGCTTTTATTAAAAAGTCCAAAAACAATAGATTCTGGTGTGGATGCAGAGAAAAAGGAATGCTTATACACTGCCACTGGCATGACAAATTAGCACAACTTCTACGGAAAACAGTATGGAAAGTCCTCAAATAAATAAAAGCAGACCTATCATTTGATCCAGCAATTCCACTGCTGGGTATCTGCCTAAAGGAAAAATATTCATTTTATCAAAAAGACACCTGAACTCAAATGTTTATTTCAACACAATTCACAATTGCAAAGATGTGCAAGCAACCCAAGTTTCCATCAATTCATGAGTGGATTAATGAAATGTGGTATGTGAAAGTATACATATATGTATATATATATATATATATATATATATATATATATACACACACACACACACACGCTATGGAATACTACTCATAAAAAGGATAAAATAATGCCTTTTGCAAAAATTTTGATGGAACTGAGACCATTCTCCTAAGTGAACTATCTCAAGATTGGAAAAACAAACACTATATGTATTCTTTACTAAGTTTGAACTAACAAATGAGCACAAAATGCCCAGAGGGGAGTAAAACTCAGTGGAATCAAGCAGAGGTGAGGCAGAAGGAGGGGAGAGGAATAAAACCTACCTAACGAGTACAATGATCACTATTTGGGTGATGGGCATACCTGTAGCCATGACTCAAGCCTTACAAAAGTGATTCATGTAATCAAAAACATTTGTATCCCTTTAATATTTTAAATAAAAAATTATAATGTCCATGTGTTACTTTCAAAATTTTGGTTTAAAATGTAGACCAGTTCAATCTAAATGTGCCACCTTAGCAGTGCCTCAAAGCCAGAGTTAAAAGATATCTGTTGCAAGTGATGTACATGAATGCTCACATAAAATGACTTACATTGGATAAACAATATTCTTTACTCAAGTGTAAAGTTAATTTTTCAATGCAGGACTGCACAGAATCTTCAATATGTTTATGTATATAATAATTCATTAAGAGGAGATTTTGTACCCTGTGCTTCCTAAAGATTGTTTGACTACAAAACCTGTTTTATCCATGGATTAAAGTTTATTGAGCACAACAATAAATATGCTGAGCCTGGATATTATATGGCCCTGGACATAAACCTCTCCAGTGAATCTAATCTAATCAATTGTATTATTACCTAAGGTTGATGAAAAAGGAGTCGAAAACCTTCTACAATATTGAAAAGCATATTCTGTTTTACTCTATAAAAATCAAGTGTAACTGAATATAGATAACTATACTTATCGATTTAGTGTCTATCAGTACTATTGTTTCCAATTTATCAATAATGCAACTCAAGTTACTTTCATTGTTGACCGCTTAAGAAACTGAATGTAATTGTCTCTGTGCAATGTGTCTTTAATAGTTAATACTTAGCTACAGAAACATATTTGAAACATAGTAAGAATGAATCATTATAATGAATCATGTGGTTTTAAGGAAATGATCCAGACACTAAATATGTTTCTTTTGTAGTAATTGATTTTCTTTGGATTTGGAAACTCAATGATTTACAGTCATCTATCAATCATTACACAAATGTTAACAGGA